>NW_019281345.1:0-13720 GCF_000648695.1 Onthophagus taurus | reverse complement strand
TTATTCTTCGCATCGCTTAACATTACGCTATAAAGAGTATCACATAACTTTGGTAATTTATTTGGCTGGGTTACTACATTGCACATTTGTAAAATCCTTTTTGATCTTGAATTATCCATTATTGCGTTATCTATAATAATATTTAGAATAAAAACAAAGTAACAATACCACGTAAAACAAATTTAAAATTGAAATCAATAACACGTAAGTAATTACAAGTTTAAAAGTACATAATAAGAAGTTAATTGAATGAATTTTGAATTCACTGCTTAATATTCAAAAGAAAAGCAGTTATTTATGTTCTGTTAAATCATTATCAGATAATATAATATAAAAAATAAAACTACATACCTATTTTATTAACGGGCAGCACAACACCCCTACTCACTCCTAAGGACTTACTCAAAATCTTCAAAAGCACAGCAATAACACGCTGTGCTTTTGAAGATGTTGAGATACGAGTTATTGTTTTGGCGCCAATATAAAGTTAACGGTTTTATTTTATGTAATTAATTTGTAATTTTCTATTATGAGATTTAAATGATTGATTAATGACGAAACACGTACACTCATAAAAAGTTTGAAAATGAAAAATGTAAATGCCATTAAAATTTCAGTGTTTGATTGACAAACTATTTGCAATACCTACACTTAATTTAGACATTTTTCATTTTCAAAGCTTTTTACTTCTGTATGTATTTTGTCATTATTAATCATTTAAATCCCTCATTAAAAAATTATAAATTAATTGCGTGTAAATATTAATTTCAACATTTTTTAATTTTTTATCAATAAATCAGACAATATGGCGTGGTGACGACGTACCAAAAGAGGAATGAAAAATAAAAAAAATAAATCGACATGGATTATTTCTGCACTAATGTAGGTTAAAGTCCACAGTGAGGGGATCCAAGTAGCATTCCAGTAACTTAGTTCACATTTGCACTAATCATTTTATATTTCTAGGACAGTGCAAAAATGTCACAAATACAACTTTGTTAATAAGAGTGCTCAATAGTATTTCCATTACCTTTGCATTAACTAATGTAATGACAGAGAAGTTCAAAAAGTGACATAACTCAGTTTTCTTAAAAATGTTACTTGGATGTTCTTAACTAGCCAACTTTTGATAGCAGACTATCGTTTTTACCGCACGTAAAGGATGTCGCTTCCTGTGCTGCGAGGATGCTTGGCTTTATGCTCCGTACTTCACGTTTATTCATGGATTCTGCTGTATACACATCGCTTTTTCGGGCGCTTGTTCTACCGAAACTAGAATATGGTTCTGTTGTATGGTCGCCGCATTATATCTCGCATCGTCTTATATAGGGGAGAATTCAAAAAAGCTTTTTAAAATACCTTTCCTTTCGCATGGATGGAGCTTATCCTATTCGTGGCACTGACTCTTGTATTAACTTCAGTGTACCCAGCCACGCTATCCGATACAGCTGTGTCTTCTATTTGAAGAATAGTAGAACTAACGTGCAGACTAGCGCTCCGCTATAAAGAATGTTCAGACTTGTAAACCTGAAAGACAATTGCAATGTTTTCGCTTAGTGTTTAATTGATTATTGTGTAATATTGTCCTGTAATTGGTACTTTGTTGGGCAATAAATATATATATTATTATTATTAACAAAATCGGTTATTACATATTATCAAATAATCTTATCGAATTATATCTACTAACTTCGCATAGGTGGATTTCCTCCACTTGAAACTAACTTTCCATTATAACATATAAAATGTGTTACGCCAGCGTTTATAAATAAAATACAACTCTACAATACGTTTTATTGTTGCCCTCATTACAATAGCAGGTAGAATTCAAATAATTAAATCGAATAATAGCCCATTCACGTAGTTCATTTAGACGAAAAGGTTTTAACCGGATGAAAATGCTCCCAACACGATGGTTAATAGTTAAATGAAAAAATACAATCATTCGCAATCAATTATATTAATATTATGCAAAATTATTCTTAAATTTTTATTGTAATTATTTCTAAAGTACAACAAGTTTATATAGGGTTAATTATTTCTTAATGTATTAATGTAGTTTCTTTTATAAAAAGAATTTATGTTGATAGAGTTAGAAATCTGACCAACTTCTTCGGCGACGGTGGGCGGGTAATAAAACTAGATGGTCGGTAATAAGCGTAATTGGTAAGTTAAGTCCCGCAGACTGTAATTTACGTTTTCCGCCTTCGTATCATACATTTTTTTTAGTAAACATCTTCATTTCTATAGTATTTAAAAAAGAAAATAGTGTCAACATCATCACTTAAATTTAAATTATCCTTAATCAATTTATTTAACCGCATTCGAACTTACTTTTTGATCTTTAACCTTTAATGATAACCTCTTAAGTCACTTAGGCACCTAAATACCGAAAATATTTAATTAAGTAAAGTCGTTTTATAAAACTACAAATATCTAATATGAATCATATAATCTAATTAATATGAACTTAAAATGAAATTCTTTTTATTCATTCACTTTAGACGTGTGTATGAGACTTTTGTTAGCTCCCTCCCTTCCAAAGGCTATTTGAAAAACGTTTTTGGTAGGGCACCATCGTAACAGCATCCAAAACGACACTCGAGTTCTGCATGGATTTTAACGTTTAACTATGTACCGGTCGGTGGCAGTGTTTGTTGTGCTGATTTGCTTCTGGCAGAGGAAGGCCGACGCCTATTTTGATGAAGAGGAAAAGAAACCCGTTTACCTTACGGCCGCCGTAGGGGAATACGCACTTTTCGATTGCGATCTCGAATTTCCCCAAGACATTCCAATACCGTACATTTTAAATTGGAACAAAGAGGTAAGAAAAACAAGAAGTGACAAAAAATGAGATAACGAATATTTTATTTTTTATGAATAATTTTCGGTTCATATTTTTGTCATTTTTTGTGGGTGTCGCACGCACCGTTCTAATTGTCATGAAAAAGGTCACTGGAGCAATTTTCGTTTTAGCTCCGTCGCGGAATTAGAATTAAACGGTGTAGACAGTGGTCGAATGCATTGTGATTTGGTTGGGTCTAAAGTCGTCTTACAATCGTTGAAGAACGTAAATAAAATTTAAAATCATTTTATACCATCTAAAATTGTATTACAACATTAAAAATCGAAAAAGTATTCGTATAAATGTTAACAGCAATTACACTGTGGAACATTTTCGGGGTCATTGTCTGGGGGTGAGAAATTTCAAGTTAGGATGAAAATACTGGGCCAGTGTAGTAAAACCTCCAAAGGGTTTGGCGTTCTCAGCCCAAACTTTTTTTTTATGACCTTTTATATTTCTTTCCTTATCTTGATGTTTGTTTGCTTAGTTTTTCAGTTATAACTCAAGAATCATTGATGATTTTTCATTTCATTCTTCAGCAAAGACTAAGGCTTAGTTAAGGCTTAAATAAATAGTTTTCATTAATATATCCATGTAGCCAAATATAGCCAAAAATCTAATTACAATTAAATGAAGTTGAAAATGTTTAATACCATTATAATATCTCCTTAATGGTTAGCTAGAATTTATTTAATCTAGTGCTTAAAACAAAATTTAGGATTTTGAAACGAATATTTGGAAATAAAAGCGAAACAAAGGTTTTGTTGTGGGTTGGGTTGGATGTTTAAGATAATGTAACTCCGAAAACATGCTACATTTATTTCATGTACCCTAACAATAAGTAATATATACTTATACAGGGTGTCTCACGTAACTGGTTCATTAGAACTTTTTAAGGTTCCACTATTCGTAGTGGTTTGAAATTTTGGTAGCATAGGTTGTTCATTCTAAACTTTCGATCTAAAATATTTTCAAGATGGCCACCCCTTCCGGTCTACCGGAAGTAGACCACAACTTCGTTATTTTAAATGGAATGCTATAGTTTTTATTACACCTTTCAATTATACGTAAAAAAATATGTTGACTTTGATAAAAGTTGTTGGTACCTAGCGTTTTTTGTTTTCGAGTTATTTTGATTTTAAGTGTTTTTTGACAAATTTCACCATGGTCTTTAAAAGCCCATATCTCAGCTAACGATCATTCAAAAAAGCTCTGCATTGGCACGACTACTCTACAGATGCTGCCAAATAGATTGTCATTTGTTGTATCAGAGAATCTTATACAGGCTGGTCAAAAATTGAATTATCGTTTCTCAATATTCAATTGCGAGAAAGTCGAAAATTTTAAATGGAACACCCCATATTTCTTTACCCTATCAGAAAGGGAATTTAATTCTCTACAAATTATCTATAAACATTCCTATACCTATTTATTGTAGTTTCCCTGATATTGGAAAATTAATCAAAATCAGACATAGAATCCCAAAGCCCGTTTGTGTTTTTGTTAGCAGGCCAAGACATTTTGACAGTTCATCGTTTAATTTATTTAAATTATTATTGGTATTATTTCTACAATTAACTATGGTTGAATAACCTTTAGCTTGCTCGCTTTTATTTACCAAAAATAACCAACAGAAAAACGAATAAATGAAACAATGAAAAACAACAATTTAATAACAGAAATTAGAATGAATAACATATAAAAAAACAAAAACTTAAAATTATAAAAAAATTAAAACTGTTCGATATGCTGACCATTCACCATTAAACATTTTTCAACTCTTCTTTCGACTTCTACGGTTGTGGCCCGTAGAAGTTGGTCGCCATCAATAGTACGTAGTGCACGCATCACTCTATCACGCAACTCTTGTCGTGTGTTGATCGGTGAATTGTACACTTGATTTTTTAAGTGACCCCACAAATAAAAATCCAATGGTGTTAAATCTGGAGATCGTGGAGGCCATTGCCATGGTCCATTTCTTCCAATCCACCGGTCATCAAACAAATTGTTTAATTGTTGGTAAATTTGCCCTGAAGAGTGTGCTGGAGCGCCATCCAGTTGATACCAACAATTTACAAATGTGTTAAGAGGCAAACTTTCTTTTAATTTTGTCTATTAACATTACCCTCCCTCGAAAATTTTGATTCATCCGTCCAAATAAGTCGCAATAAAAATAAAGGATTTTCTTGAATTTTAACTAACATAAATTCGCAAAATTGCTGTCGTTTTATGTAATCTTCCGGTAAAAGGCCCGGTAAAATATTGTATGCATTTTGTATCGGCGTAATATTCGATGCAATGATGGGCGAGATATTCCTAGAGATTTCACTTTATTTATTAAGGAAGTTTTCTTAGCAGATATTACTTACCTAAATCGACCGAGGCACCTCTTACTGAAGAATTTGGGTAAGCAATAAAATATGATAAGACATTTATTTCATTATCTTTATCACTGGTGATAGGGAATTTACGGTTTCTTGTTGTTTCGATGTTTGTAGAACTAAGAAAACCCTTTTCAATTTTTCGAAATTTTTTTTTTGTGATAGGCGTTAGGTTTGGATATCTCTCATTAAATGTTCGACACGTCCTATCCAAAAATTTACTACATTCGCCATGAATATAAAACAAATTTAAAATATCGGCGTTGGAATAATTTGCCATGATATACAGTGACTTTCACTCATGATCAAAAGTAAGTAA
The DNA here is from genome assembly GCF_000648695.1 of Onthophagus taurus. Classification (NCBI taxonomy): domain Eukaryota; kingdom Metazoa; phylum Arthropoda; class Insecta; order Coleoptera; family Scarabaeidae; genus Onthophagus; species Onthophagus taurus. The sequence continues at coordinate 8,175 of NW_019281345.1, read as the reverse complement.
CAACAACAATAACACAAATATGGACCAAAAACTGTCAAAATTTCATGGCCTTCTAATAAAAAAAATCAAACGTTTTCCCGCATTCCGTGCATGCTTTGATTAATTTCCCAATATCAGGGAAACTACAATAAATAGGTATAGGAATGTTTATAGATAATTTGTAGAGAATTAAATTCCCTTTCTGATAGGGTAAAAAAATACGGGGCATTCCATTTAAAATTTTCGACTTTCTAGCCGTTGAATATGGAGAAACGGTAATTCAATTTTTGACCACCCTGTATAAGATACTTTGATACAAGAAATGACAATCTATTTGACAACATCTGAAGAATAATTGTGCCAATTTAGAGGTTTTTTTAATGAACGTTAACTGAGATATGGGCTTTTAAAGAGCATGGTGAAATTTACCAAAAAAGCTTAAAATCAAAATAACTCGAAAACAAAAAATGCTAGGTACCAACAACTTTTATCAAAGTCAACATATTTTTTTATGTATAATTGAAAGGTGTAATAAAAACTATAGTATTCCATTTAAAATAACGAAGTTGTGGTCTACTTCCAGTAGACCGGAAGTGGTGGCCATCTTGAAAATATTTTAGATTGAAAGTTTAGAATGAACAACCCATGCTACCAAAATTTCAAACCTCTACGAATACTGGAACCTAAAAACTCTCTCTTCTAACAAACCAGTTACGTGAGACACCCTGTATACTATAATATATACAGCGTGTCTCACGTAACTGGTTCGTTAACACTTTTTAAGGTTCCAGTATTCATAGAGGTTTGAAATTTTGATATCATAGGTTGTTCATTCGGAACTTTCGATCTAAAACATTTTCAAAATGGCTGCCACTTCCGGTCTTTCGGAAGTAGACCATAACTTCGTTATATTAAATGGAATGTTACAATTTATATTACACTTTTCAATTGTACATAAAAAAATATGTTGACTATTAGAAAACAATTAAAGACAATTAAATGGTGTAATAAAAACTGTAGCATTCCATTTAAAATAACGAGGTTATGGTCTACTTCCGGTAGACCAGAAGTGGCAGTCATCTTAAAAATATTTTAGATCGAAAGTTCCGAATGAACAACCCATGCTACCAAAATTTCAAAACTATACAAATAGTGGACCCTAAAAAAATTTTAACGACCCAGTTACGTGAGACACCTGTATACACTGTGTACATAAAGTATGAAATCAATTCGATAGAAATTTGAGGGATATTCTGCCAGAAAAAATTCTTGAATATCTATGTTATATTTTTTAATGAGCATTTTTTGAGATAAAATTGAAATGTACAGGTGTCCCAAAATTGAGATACCATATGTTGACATTTTAAAATAAGAACCCCCATTTTTTTGTTGCATTTATGGATTCTACGTAACTTCTGAGTATTTTTCATGTAGTTGTCTTCGAAAAAATAGCAGTTAAAAAATACTGTTACTAAGCAAGTTTTCTTTTAGTGTCGTCGAAGAAATTAAATTTACAGTTTCCTGTAAATTACGGTTCTATTACTAAAAATTGAAAAAACATATTTCTGATATTTGAAACAAATATATTTTTCGGACACTCACTGGAAATGGCCTATATTTCCTTATTACAAATCGTAAAGAAAAGTACGTCATTTCTTTATAGCAACCAAATAAACAATTAATTATTTATTAGAATAAATATTAAGCGTACAATTATTAAGGTTAGAGAAGCTTATACTTGATGTACACTGTTGTAACTGTAAATCACCACATGTTAGTGACGATTTTGATAACACCTCCTGATGAACTCTTGATGAATCACTACTTGATTTTTTTTGTTTGGTTGCTGTAGTGAGGGAAACGGCAGAAACGTCAATTTGATTCTCGAGCTCGTCGTGTACTTTTTAAATAATTTCTTATAAAATATAGGTGGTAATTCATTTAAATTGAGTGTCCGAAAAAACTTCATGTATTATTCTCTGTAAAAAAGTATCCATATAATGTCGTAGTTATAATACTCCACCTATAATAATAACCAAGATAATTGCACTTATTGGTTTTACGATATTTTCAATTTTAGCCTCTAGGGGAAAAACAAAAGACGATAGCGCTATGAGGTTTTCGGCATTAGCAGTTTCTCGAAAAACGAGATCATGACATGTAAGCTATTTTTTTTCTAACTCTTATAGTTTCCGAGTTAGCCTATTCGGACATGGAATTTGCACCACCCTGTACACAATAGAATTGTGTCGTTTGTAAGATTTTTAAATGCAGTAGTATTCATTTCTTGATAATAATTTTTGTGAAATAGGCATCTGGTTTGGCATTTTAACGCGTCATTGATTTTTTTTTATTACTGTCTGTTGAATAGGTATTTTTTATCTAAAAAAATACTTCGGACTTGTTTGAGAAGAAGGTTAAAACATGATACCTGAATCGTGACTCTTTTTTAAAGACGCACGGTTAAGCTCGAAAGCTTCTAGTTCTAGATCTAATAATAGAGTTAGTACTAATATTAATTCATAAAAAATAGTTATTCTGAAAAATTGTAAACGATTGATAGTTTCAAAACTAACTTTCAGTATTCACTGTCAAATATCCGTAGACACTATCCTGTATATTAGCCATTTTATTGAAAATGCGCAAATATGCGCAATTTATTTTTTTGGGAACGGAAAGTATAGGCTTGAAACTACATAAAAAAACAAATTTCAACCTGGGCTCTTGTGGGACTTTTTTTGTAGCTTAAATTAAAATTTAACATTGCAAATAAAATCTGTTCATGAACAGTGTTGAGAAAAAGATAAATAAATCCAGCATTCAAGAAGCTCTTACAGTGTTGCATAAGCAACACATACAGTATAAAATTATAGTGAAATTTCATAAGGGTACAACTTTTAATATGTTTACAATCGTTTCTCAATATTAATTAAATGTTTTTGGAAATTGATATTGAAAGTAAGTGTTAACTTTGGCCGGTAATTTCCAACTTGCTAACACTGTGCGCTGTAGAAAAACAAGGGAAAATGAACGTGGAGAGTTCCAAATGGTGGAGACAAAAACAACATAGATTTTGTAATATCGAAACACAGACAAACAGTAACGGATGTCTCAGTCATAAATCAATTTTCTGCAGGTAGTGATTATGAAATGGTACTAAAGCTAAGGATCAATATCATATCAACGAGTGCTCCTTAAGGAACGAGGAAATGAATAGCGGTAGAACAGGCTTTATTTCGATGTTGCCTGAGTTGGTCCCTTGTTCTTTTTTTTTATAAATAAAATTAGCGAGATACGTGCGAAAATAGGGAAAAATTTTCTCTAAAATCTAATTTTAATACGATTACTTGACAAATATCATAAAATTATGAGATTTAAAAAAGTGTTAGTAATGGAATATGCAATTGTTCTGCCATTTAATTTTACACTGCATTTTTTATCACATTTTAAAATTCAAATATTCATATTTCTTAATTAATATTTTAGTAACTCATTATTTATGTTCATGTTTTAAGTCGGCTCGTCTATTAATTAAAGTAATAACTACTTGTTGTGGAATGTTTAGTAAATGTTTATACTTTGTTTTTGCATTTGCTTTAAATAGCTTACTGCATAAAAAAGGGATTTATTTTTTAATAAATGCTAATAGTATTAATTAAAGTTAAATGAATGTACTGTTTAATTAAAGTTCAATCAGTACTAATTAAAGTACTGATTTACAAATGAGAGACAGACAAAAAGAAAGAACAAAAAAATTGACCAATATAGACAGAATGGCATATTTCATTATAAATATTTTTTAATTGTTAATATCACGAAAACTACTAAAGTTAGACATATGACATATTCCATATGACAGTTCCATTTAAAAACCTTATGGAAAAGCTTTATGAACACGCTGTATGGTGTATCTAATATCTTTGGATACTATCAACTACCTACTGGTTATGACTATTATCTGACATAGTTTAAAAGCAAAATGGGCAGAAACGTCATTTTTACATCGTTCTTAAATAGAACCTACAACGAGCATATTTCGGAAAAACAATTGAATATTTCAGGAACAGTGAGTTTGCAACATATACGGTTGTATTAGCAAATTTAGTTGTATTCATAATTAATATGATAAAATATACAGGAGTTCAATATAAACAAATGTACATACTTGTCGTTATGCCTAAATGCAACACCCTGTATAAATGAAAATAATTTTACGTTATAGAATGTGGTGAGTCAAACAACTTTTGTATAAAACATTTTTTCTATCTCAAATGATTTAGTAACTATCGTCCGCCAGATGACGAGATATTCAAGCAGTACATCAAGATGAGATGTACTGCTTGGATGGTACATGGCCACGAAACGGAAGCAATTGCTCATCGACAGTAACAAAATCTCCCGGAATATACGTCTGTTTCAACCGTTGAACCCAATTATCAAAAATAAAGCGAATAGGAGCAAGTTTATCTTTTTGGTTTTCTCTTTGCTCTTTATCGTCGAATCGTAGACAACGGTTGATGTCGTTGAATCGGCTAATTGCCATGGTTGCAGCGAAAATTGGGTGGCCATGTTTATCATTCCACAATTCTTCAATACATTCACCCTTAGAACGATAAACACCAGCTAATAAAAGCAATCCATAGTAAGCACGCATTGTGGTTACATCGACAGCTAACCATTTTTCTCTATAGCGACGAACGCCATACAAATTCGTCATTTCAACGACCGTATTTTCAAATGGTTCAATAAATAATAAGAACAATGTGCCTGATATACGAGCGGTAGCAAACGGTGTTGGACCTATACCACAAACAATTCATCGAATAGTTTCAGGACACGAGAAATACGTTATATACGCACCTTGTTTAGAAGCAAAGGAGGTAGAACTATTAGAACGAGCAATTGGCATTGATTGTCTAAAATATTGTATTGTTTTATCTTTTGATAAAAACAATACATCTGAATCTATAACAGCCGCCTCTCTTGTTTCTTGTTCAATGAAGTCAACATCAGAATCGTCGGTATCATATTCATCTCTTGCTTCATCTTCAACTTCATTTTCACTTGGAATATAGTCGTCATCATCCTCGGTGTTAGTGTCATCACTACCAAACTGATCAAACCACGATTCATCCATTTGGTAAATGTAGAATAATAAATTCGAGTGTATCACCAAATCAAAAATATTACACGTATTTTTCTAAACGTTTCACTAAATGAATTGTTTAGAATGAAATTTTTATTGCAAAAACCTGTTACGACAACCTGTTACAATAACATCTGCTTGCAAAGTCAAAATTGGGACCTAGTAAAGTGTCACTTTACGTTGTGTCAATCTGACACATGAAGTCCGGATTAAGGATTCTTTTTTTTCCGGCTACTAGGTAAGAATTATGGCAAAAACAAAAATGGAAATTTAAAATAAATATGAATTCGTTCACTGAGCCAAAATACTATACTATATATAGTACAACATACTACCACAGAAGACGTACTGGTTAGATACGTAAAAAAAAAAGTTGAAAATGCAAAATGTGAAAAGCTTTGCTCTAGAAGACCCGATGAATATGTATCATTTAAACAATCTATTCCGACAGAATTCCGTAACCAAGCTACACAACCGGACTTTTAGCCAGTGGGAGTTCGAATGAATCTTTTTTAGAACGAATTTACAAGAAAACGCATCCAATATAACCCAAAAGAATTTCGAGGAAGGCGAATCAGTTTTAATTCACGGAAAACTTATTGACACCAGCACACAGAGTGTTTAGCCTATGGTGCAGCTACTCAACATTAACATACAAGGGTTGGGGTGTACAATTGATCTTTTTCAAGTAATTTTAAATAGTACGGATGTAGAATATGTTATTATTACGGAACATTGGTTAAACGATGAAGAATTACGTCACGTCAATTTCACCAATTATAGAGTTGGGCCAATGAATCACAAAAAGAAATCATTATTATTGGTATACAGGGTGTTAATAAACAAACCTTACACACGCTGGCAGGTGATAGTAGAGATAAAAACAAGAAAAAAATCCTAATACACATAGATCCAATACTCATTGGTTTTCGAGATATGGAATTTTTAAATTTTCATTGTCAGCTTTAAATTTGAATGCGATATCGCGTTACCATTAACGCGATAAAACAACAGCCGCAGAAACTGCATGTCAATAAACATTTTGTGACTTATTCTTATTTAAGCTAGCTTATTTTCGCAATGGTTCAATTTACATTTGCGGAATACGCCGATATGCAGAAAAAAATCCTAATACACATAGGTCCAATACTCATTTATTTTCCGAGATACGGCTTTTACAAAAAAAAAATTACAACACGCAACGCATTTAGCACACTCGTTATCGCGGAAGATTTTCAAACTGTCGTCCTTCCTCTTGTAAACAAAGTTGCACTCGTTGTCGAAGAGAATTACGCACTCGATTGAAAGCAGTTTGATTTCTTAGTTGCTGGCAACCGACTACTATTCTCTGCCAAAGTTCATCTTCTGTATAAACTTCCGTGGCATAAACAATACCTTTTAAATGTCCCCAAACAAAAAAATCCATTGGCGTTAGATCAGGAGATCTTGGTGGCCACGCGACAGGTCCTCCACGACCAATCCATCTGTTTTCGAATCGTTCGTTTAAATAGTTTCTTACGTTTAGCGAATAGTGGGCTGGGGCTCCATCATGCATAAAATACATGTTTCTAATAACGTCTAATGGCACATCTTCCAGTAACTCGTTTAAATTGTCACGCAGAAAGTTCAAGTAGATTTGACCATTTAACCGATTCGGTAAACGAAATGGTCCAATTAAAAAATCACCCACAATGCCGGACCAGACATTTATCGAAAATCCAAATTGATGGTTTCTAACATGAGTTGCGTGCGGATTTTCATCAGACCAAACATGCATATTGTGGAAATTAAAAACTCCATCACGCGTAAAACAGGCTTCGTCTGTAAACAAAATCTTCCCAAGCAAATCTGGATTTAAATTACATTCATGTATCAGCCATTGGCAAAATTGGATACGGGGACGGCAGTCCGTCTCTAACCGTAGATGATGAATCTTCTGTAAGTGATACGGATGAAGTAATTGTTCTTTAAGGGTCTGCCAAACAGATACAGGATTTACGCCGATAGCTCTACTTATTCGCCTGGTACTCACGTGGGGATTATTATCTACAGCTTGCAAAATATTATCTTCGGTGTTTGGCGTGCGGACTGTACGAGGTTTGCCAGTGTCTGATTTTGGCGGCTTAAAGCATCCTGTTTCTCTGATCCTACGGTCGACTTCTTGAAAGGTTGGATGAGATGGAATATGCCTCGTAGGATATCTCTGCTGGTAAATTCGTCTAGCTTCACGCGAATTTCGACGAGCTTCGCCATAACATAAATGCATATCGGCGTATTCCGCAAATGTAAATTGAACCATTGCGAAAATAAGCTAGCTTAAATAAGAATAAGTCACAAAATGTTTATTGACATGCAGTTTCTGCGGCTGTTGTTTTATCGCGTTAATGGTAACACGATATCGCATTCAAATTTAAAGCTGACAATGAAAATTTAAAAATTCCATCTCTCGAAAACCAATGAGTATTGGACCTATGTGTATTAGGATTTTTTCTTGTTTTTATCTCTACTATCACCTGCCAGCGTGTGTAAAGTTTGTTTATTAACACCCTGTATATCGCCCTCCAAGCGGCGATTCTAGTGTATTCTTCGAAAGATTTCAGGATTTACTACGCAATATAGAAGATGAAATGCTAATTAAGAAGGTATTCATTCTAGGTGACTTCAATATTAATGTACAGGTGTATAAAAACTACGAAGTGATTTTATTACAAGATTCATTACTAAGTCACAATTTACGTTGTGTCTTTCATGAGACATCAAGAGAAACTGCAACGACTAAGTCATGTATAGACAACATCATTATCAATTGGAACGAAAAACAAAACGACAGAGAAACGTTGAATCTTCACGTGTCCCATCATGCCCAATTATTAAAATTGTGTAACAAGAACAATAAAGCTGAAACGAAAAAAAAAGTTATTAAAAGACGGGACGTAAGTGATTCAAATGCTTACTATTTTGCTGCAGATATGTCACAGTATTTCTTTTCTGAAAATGTGGGAAACACACCAGCTGCAACGTTCTCTGCCTACTACACCCACCTCATAAAC
>NW_019281344.1:0-14290 GCF_000648695.1 Onthophagus taurus | reverse complement strand
CAAAACACCTGTATCAGACTAATTTTTGGGTTGAAACGCAGAGATCACGTCAGCTGTAAGCTGCCGGTTTTAAAGTGGTTGAACATGCAGGGGAGAAGAATGTTGCATGCTGTAGGTTTTTACCATAAATTACTCACTCTACATAAACCAGCGTATCTTGTAAAAAAGTTGTCTTTTCGGGGTGACGTGCACTCGGTTAATGTGAGGTTTAAGGGAAGGCTATCTCCACCAATATTCCACACTATGAGTTTTAAAAAATGCTTCTCATACCAGATATGCAAAGTAATTAATGAGCTCCCTTCTGGTTGCGCATTGACAGAGTGTGGGTCTGCCGCCACCGCCAGGAGGCGCTATGCTGATTTTCTGTTTGGGCAGCAGTGTTCGCAATACCTGTAAATCTCTTAATAGTCACAGATCTTGCTTTTGCGTTTGAATGTTTTTGTAATCTTTTTGTTCTACCTAAATTTGTTCTTAATTTCTGGGGAACCCTTTCGAGTACTGACATGGTATCGATAACGACTTGTTGTGGCCTTTGGTAGTATTCACCTAAGTATTATATGTTAAAACTTAGTAGTTAAAACTCTTGTTTTGTTTATAGCTTTATACCGTTGTCGCGATTCTTTTTTTTTATATTTAACACGCTATACTGTTTTTTTTTCTCTTTATATACTTTATGGTGAGGTGGAAGAACAATATATATTGAACCTCACCATAAGATTGATCAGTTGTTTATTGGAAACCATTTTTAGTTGTTTATTCTGAAGTATAGTACATTGTGATCAATAAATATTATTATTATTATTATTAAATCTTCGGTAGTCCGTAAATTCTTGGTAGTACCGGCGCCTGCACAAACAATCCTTTCTGCTGTTCTGCTGGAATCATTTTCCTTACGATTTTGTCCTTTTTGATCTTCCTGTAGGTGGCTGGTTCCAGTAGGTTCACCGTTTTGTCGTCATATTTTTTCTTGTCATAAGCGGTGGCATTCCGCTTGTCTGCTGGTAACACGATGATTTCTGACTTTTCTTTAATAGATCGGAGTGCCTACTTTTCGCCAACCGTCAAGTTGGATTTTGGTGGTTTTGCTGACTTCAGTATTCTTGCAACTTCTTGTCGGATCTCTTCGGCTTTTAGTGCGGGCATTCCTCGAACACTGCTTCCACTTCGCAGATGATGTCCTCTTTTGGGAGTTTCTTCGGGGCGATTGCGTAGTTCAATCCTTTGGCAAGCATAGTGGTTTCGTCTTTTGTTAGTGGGACATTCGATCTGTTGATGACTATTATATCTACTGGTAAACTAATACTTTTCTTCTTTTGTATCCGGCGTTCAGAGAAAGGGATGTAAGGTTGAAGGAGATCCTGCAGTCGGTGGTTGCGGGGTTTGACTGCACTTTCGGCCTGATCATTACCTTGTGGCTTGCTTTGCGCTTAGACCTGACATTATGTGTTGTTCTCTCGAACGATACTTCTTTATTGACCACTGTTACAAGTTACTTACAGCTTATATTATACTAATGCATTGGTATATGATGTAATATAATGATACACCTCAATGTTTGTTAGATAAACTTTATTCATTAGGTACTTCGTGTTACAAATTACTCTAGTTTTCTTGTTCGTAACCGCCATAATGGTTCCTAATTACCAACCGTTTACAATAGAAAGTCCTATATTGCACATTTAGTTGCCTAACTCACAGACCTACCAGAGCCCCGCTACAACGAGAACAGACGTGTATTAAATCGCGAAACTCGAACTGTGAATGATTTTTAATTAATTTTAATAATTTTTTTAGTCGGATTATTCAATTGAATTTTTAAATCAACGAAAAAACCCCTTTTTTATGATGATAGCCCCCCCAGCTTGTCACAGCCCTTTCCAACCAGCCCCACGTCATATCGGAGCTTTTAAAGGAACGAAAGCTTTAAAAACGCCTAATTTTAATTACTCATCTCACGATGTAAGTGTTTTAACCTACAAAAAAATCGCATTTAAATCTTTTTTTTTTATTAGAAACATTGGATCGTTGAAATGAACCCGAATTATTTACCGACGAATATAACAAGTTTAGATCGAATTCAACAACTCAGAATGGAAACTTTGTTATCCGTTGATGAAATGGTTGAGCGGCTAATAAAAAAATTAATTGATTTAAAAATTTTAAACGAAACTTACATCATTTTTACCTCAGATAATGGTTTTCATATCGGGCAGTTTACTCAACCTTGGGATAAGAGGCAACCGTACGAAACGGATGTTAAAGTCCCCTTTTTCATTAAAGGGCCCAAAATTCGATCGAAATCTTTGGAAAATCGACCGATTTCGACCATCGATGTGTTACCAACGATTTTAGATTTAGCCTCGATCGAAATTCCGGGAGATATCGATGGAGTTTCGTTTAAACAATATTTATTTAACCCTGGCGATTCTAAAAAGCCTTTTTTTGATGATAAAAATATGAATGATTACGTTTTTTTGGAGTATTTCGGCGAAGGAGGAGAAAGTGTTGATGAAAATTGTTTCATTTCATCGCCGAGAGATGTCGCTGAGTGTTCGTTGGAAAATTGGTGTAAATGTCAAGATTCGAAAAATAATACTTTTACTTGCGTTAAGATTTTTGGGAAATACGAGGATTTTAAATATTGTCAGTTTAAAGATGATTTGGTAAGTAAATTAGTTTTTATAAATGAGTACTAATTAAAATAATTTTTTAGGGGTTTATTGAAGCTTACGATTTAATGCTAGATCCTTATGAACTTAAAAATGTTTATACTCAACTTAAAACGGATCAAATTAATTATTACAATCACCTTTTAAATCGATTCAAAAATAAAATAAATTAGTTATTTAACACCACATATTCTTTCCTTTTCAACCCTACTCATTCCAGATCTAACCTGATAGGTTGGCGATCTGCTTGTGTAGTTGTAGCTGTAATCACTATCTGTACCCTACAAAGATGGGAAGACACTTGAAAACATGGAGAATCCCGGGAATAGAGGAGGCCAATCAAATTAATCACGCCCGTTGTATCGATCAAATATACATAAGAGAAGAGCAAGAGATCGAAAATAATGGCAGTTAGACAAATTCGGTGATACTTTAATCAATATCATGTGTTGTAAAGAATAAGAGAGCGATCCTCAGAACTTCCACAGAACTTTTTATTTGGCACGTAATCACTCGTGTACGGTTCTTTTCCACCTAATGTCTCTACCCGACACCCCACCAGTGTTGCAGGAAGATGTCAGCTTCGCACTACAGATGGCGTTAGTTCTTACACATGTATCAACAAGTCAAGAAAACTGGAATGAGGGGTAAGCCACCACGAAAATGTGAATCAAAGATAGGAAAAGTTAAGGAAAGTTATAATTGCCACTGTTAGAATAATATGTTCAAATATTAGGTTACTTTCATTTAGCTTTGAAATACCACTTACAGTAGCCACTCGACAATAGATGGCGCTTTAGTTGTCTTGTTAACATTATTTTCGGCGTCGATGTCACCTTTTACTCTATCTAGTCGTTGTACCGTCCTCATCTAGTTAACGTGAATTGTATCTTAAAGCACAGATCTTTAAAAATAAAAAAAAAAACAATTCAAACGTGGAAAACAAACAAACGTGATTCAGTACAAAATGACCACACAACAAGAACAAAAACAACATAAAAATTTTCAATTTGAGAATTTTAATGAAGAATAGGAAGAATGGAGTTATTATTTTCAACGTCTTGAGGTGGAATTGGCGATACATGGCGTTAGGACAACCGATGACACAGCACGGAACTTGTTGTTATCCAAAGTAGGAGCAAACGCTTTCAAGGTACTTGTAGATTGTAGCATATTAGGTTGGCAATACCAACCAGTGTGAAGTATAACCATAACGGTATGACGAAGACGACAAGTCAAGACACGTTATTGCACGTTATTACGAGTACTGTGAAATAAAATAATTTTAGTTTTGTTCAATAAAGTAATAGTGAAAATCCTGACTTTTATTGGCAGAACACAACATAGATTATTATAAACCTGAAAGTGTAATTACAAAATCATATTATGCTACAAGCAAATGGTAGAAGTTCTAAATAAGTATTACGGTAAGAAAACGTTCGTCTTGTCTGAACGCGTTACATTTACAACAAGATATCGTAAAGAAAACGAATCAGTAACACAATTTATTACAAACTTGCGTGGATTAGCTGGGAATTGCGATTTTGCCGCTGGTTTAAACGAACGCTTAAGGGATCGGAATAAATAATTCATCATGGCAACAAGAGTTAATACAGGAACACCCCAACAACTATTCGACGTTTTTCGGAAGTAGAAGCAACCGCTCTAAAGTTGGAACAAGCCAGCTTACATGCAGAAAAATTAACGTCGTAAAGTCGACAAGATCAAGAGCCTTTTGGACCCAACCACCTATAAGAAAATAAAAAAGGACCCAACCGAGAAGATAGTAAGGCAGATGAAAGAACTGGTAAAATCCACAGAAATCCCAGCAGATCAACAAAAAAGCTTATTCGTACAGGCTCCAGTACCACCAAGGATATATGGATTACCCAAAATCCATAAACCAGACGTCCCACTACGCCCTATTGTCAGTGCCATAAATTCTCCCACCTATCAACTAGCAAAACACCTTTCCAAGATTCTGTCTCCTTTTACAGGTAAAACAGAGTCATGTGTCAGAGATTCCACACATATTGTAAAATCAATTAGGAGTATGAAGCTAGACCCTAAGGATATGCTGGTAAGTTTTGACGTGGAATCTCTATTCACCAGAGTACCAGTTAAGGATGCCGTGGATGGTCTTCGCCAGAAACTCATCCCGGAGGGTTTGCCCAAGTATGTCCCAGGACTAGTGGAATACTACCTATCGTCGACATATTTCAGCTGGAAGTGGGAATTTTACGAGCAATGCGAAGGAGCAGCCATGGGATCACCTCTGTCTCCTGTGATAGCCAATTTTTACATTGAGATGTTTGAAGAGGAGGCGCTAAAGAAGAGTCTTTGAAAACCGAAGCTATGGCTCCGTTACGTCGATGACATTTTCGTGATCTGGCAACATGGAAAAGAGCAACTCCAGGAATTTCTAGACCACCTCAATTCACAGCACCCCATGATAAAATTTACCATGGAAACAGAAAATGCAAAACAGTTGCCATTCCTGGGTGTGTTAGTCACTAGAAAAACAGATGGGGGCATGGAACTGGGAGTATATCGAAAGAAGACACATACGAATAGGTACCTGCAGGCTTCATCCCACCACCACCCACAACAGAAGAGGTCCGTGATTCAAGCCTTATTCCAGCGAGCAGAGAGGATATGCGATAAAGAGAACCTAAGAAAAGAAGAAAGATTCCTAGAACGGCTACACGATGAGAGATATCCGACGATCCACCAAACCACACCGCCGGTTTTATCTGCCTTCCTTATGTTTTAGGTGTGACGGAGCGAATTGCGAGGCGTCTGAAGAAGAATGATATCGTGGTACGATACGGTACGGTCAGCAAAATACAAAACGCTCTTCCGATAGCCAAAGACAAACTAACCCCATTAAAGGGAGGCTATCGTGCAGTTGCGGGAAATATTACGTTGGCCAAACTGGACGTAACATCGAGTGCCGCATCAAGGAACACGAAAGAGACGTCCGACTAAGAAAGATCCAACAATCTGCAGTCGCAGAGCATTGCCACAAAGGAGGACACAGCATAGAGTTCGAAAAAACCAAAGTGCTAGCAAGAAACGGACATTACTTCCAAAGATTGACGAGAGAGGCGATAGAGATTCATCGACATGGGAATAACATGAATAGAGAAGATGGCTGGGAACTCAACGAAGCCTTCTCCACCCGGATTTGACAAAACAACTTAGTTGACAATTAGACACTAATTAGTTATTAATTACCTTTTCATGTATTTATTGTCAAATTTTAAAACGAATTCGTCACTTCGAACTTGTTTCTGAAGAAGGTTGCAACATGGCATCCGAAACGTCAAACATTTTTTCAAAAAACGCACGGCTTAACCCGAAAGATTCTAGTTCTAGGTCTAGTGTTAGTTCTTGTGATAGTGCTAGTGTTAGTTTAAACAATGTTTATTTTGCGGAAAAGAAAAACATTTTTCATTGGACGAATGTCCACCAAGGGAAAAACATGCTCAGCATGCGGAAAAAAGGGACATTTTGCGAGAGTTTGCATCTCCAGTGGAAACATTAGCGCTCCAAAAACAAACACCAGGCAGGTAAGAAGAGAACACGAATGTGGGACGGATTCAAGCTCAAATACGTCAGACATTTGCAATATCAAAAACGCCAAAAAGGTAATGTTAGACGTGAAAATTAACAACGTAAAGAAGGAAATGTTATATGATCCGGGAGCACAGTACTCAATAATAAGAAACAGATTCTGGAGAGAGATAGGAAAACCGATATTAAAGACAGCAGACAACTTAGTTGCGTATACGGATATGGAAATAGAAACTCTAGGAACTGCTAAGGTTATCGTAGAGGCGTTTAACAAAAGAAAAGAGTTGCCACTAGTTGTGACCAAGAAAGACGACATACCACTTTTTGGATTGGATTGGTGCTTAGCGTTTAAATTGCCAATGCCAGAAGGTAAACGAATCTGTACCCTAAAACAAAACAAAGGAAGATCAGTCTAAAAATAGCAAAGAAATAAACAATTGGATGATGTTTTGAACAAAGTTTTACAGGAACACAGTGGATTATTTGATGGAACAGTTGGTACTATCCGAGGACATATGGCACGAATTTACATTCCCGATAACATTACACCCAAGCATTTCAAACCACGACCAGTACCATCGGCTTTACAAGAACAAGTGACTGCAGAACTAAACAGGTTAGTAAAAGAACAAGTATTAGAACCAGTTAACGCGACAAACACTCCCATAGTGTGGGCTACCCCGATCGTAGTAGCAGTTAAATCAAATGGCAATATACGGATATGTGGTGATTTCCGGGTAACCATAAACCAACATGTACAAGTAGACAACTATCCACTTCCCCGTTTTGAAGACATAGCTTCAAAATTATGCGGAGGAGTACATTTTTCAAAAATAGATCTAAAGGATGCTTATTTACAATTACCTGTACATCCTGAAAGTCGAAAATACTTGGTTATCGCAACACATAAAGGCTACTATGCTTATAAACGCCTTCCTTTTGGAATTTCGTTTGCACCGTCTTTATTTCAAAGAACTGTGGATCAAATACTGTGTGAATTACCAGGTATTGTATGTTATCTGGATAATATTCTGATAACAACACCTGACAAACAAACACATATTGAAGGCATTAAACAAGTATTATCTAGATTACGAGAAGAAGGAATTAAAACACAGGAAACAAACTGTACATGGTTACAGGAGGAAGTTAAGTTTTTAAGATATAAAATAGACAAAATTGGATTACATCCAACCGCAGAACGAAATATGTCCGAATTAAGATCAGTTCTGGGATTGATAACATATTACGGAAAGTTCATAAAAAACTTACAAATTAAGTGTGTGCCATTACACAGACTTTTAAAGAAAAACACTGTTTGGAAGTAGACTCCAAATGACGATAAAGTCTTTAATGATGAAGCTACTTTGGTTCATTATAACTCAGAACTTCCATTATACGTAAGTAGTGATGCATCGGATAAGGGAGCTGGAGCAGTATTATGGCATAAGATGCCTGACAACTCATTTCGACCCATAGCATATGCGTCCAGAACATTTACTGGAGTGGAAAAGCGCTATTCCACTATAGATAAAGAAGCATTGGCGGTAGTCTATGCTGTTACTAAATTCCATCAATATTTATATGGTAGACAGTTTGTATTACAAACAGACCATAAATCGTTGGAACGGATTTTCAGTTCGAATCGAGAAACACCGAAGATCGCTAGCAATCGTCTATTGCGATGGACTATGATTTTAAATAGCTATAACTATGATATTACCTACAAACCAGGAAAAGAAAATCAGACAGCTGATGTTTTATCTAGGTTACCTAAAATTGGTTTACCTAAGTATGGACATCTACTTCATTTAAGAGTGAAAAATATGCCTATGACACAGAAAGAATTTCGGATTCACGTTCAAAGAGATAACATTTTACGACAACTGATTAAAAACCATTGGCCAGACAAAGATAGAGTGAAACCTGAATTAAGATCCTTTTATGAAAAGAGAGAACAATTATCATGCGAGGAAGACCTAATTTTGTGGAAGGGAAGAATATGTATTCCCACAAGCCTTCAATACCCAACGCTCAAAATGCTTCACGACGGACATCCAGGAATAACCGCAATGTAATCCATGGCGCGTTTACATGTATATTGGCAAAACATAGATGCAGATATCGAAAAATATGTCCAAGGGTGTCAAACATGTCAAAGTAGTAAACAAGATACTCAATACTTACCTCTCTATCCCTGGAATGCACCACCGGAACCCTGGTCTAGAATTCATCAAGATTTTGCAGGACCATTCGAAGGGAAAATGTGGATGCGTATTCAAAATGGATTGAAATTGAAGAAATGAACAATATTACAACAGCGTCAACCATCAAAGTGATGAAAAGTGTTTTTGCGCGATTTGGATTGCCGAAGATGTTAGTTACAGACAATGGGCCTCAGTTAGTGTCAAGTGACTTTGAAGAACCAGCTTTGACAAGCCGAAAGAGTAGTGAAAACCTTTAAAGACCGTTTAAACAGTAGTGACAAAACTTTAAATCTACATGATAGACTATGTAAATTTTTGATGTCTTACCGAAATACTCCACAACGAGGAACAGGAAGGACTCCCAGTGAATTAATGTTCGGTCGACCAGCAAAAATTATTTTTGACCAACTGAAACCAGATGTAGGTAGAAAACTTGATAATGAATCATTAAAACAAAAGATGTATTATGACAAACAACACGTCAGAGAAAAGTTTTTTAGTTAAACGCCCCCGTATGGATAAACAACCCATTAACCAAGAGATCAACGCCAATAGGTTATGGGCCCAGGACTACGCAAAGCGAAGTGAGAGGTGTTGTGGTTATTTTGTGAGCTCGACGAGTTGTGACGTGTAAAGTGCCGACGTCTGTGAACTGTGGTGACGTGTGGGAAGTGTTTGTCCCTTCCTGGATTGCAGTGTTTAGTATATTTGGTGTTGGTGAACCAAGACAGTGGTGCGTCGTGGTGTCTGGACGATTTGTTACGTGGCGGTTTTTTTTTCGTGAAGTTCGTGCGGCTTCTGCGGTTTGTGTAACCAGGAAACTACCATGGCGGATAACATGAATCTAGTCGGTATCACCAAATTTGACGGCAAAAATTACTATCAGTGGAAATTTCAAATAAAATGTGCGTTAAAGGCAAAAGGACTCTACGAAATTACAACAGGAACAACTGAAAAACCTACAACAGAAAAGGAACTGGCAGAATGGACAAAAAGGGACGCGCATGCAATGTGCATTATAACATCCGCGTTGGAATTTGCACAGATAACGTTGATTGAGAATTGCGAATCAGCAAAAGAAGTTTTTAGTAAACTAGACAACAATTATGCGCTAAAGTCCGAAATAAATAAGATGATTCTGCACGAAAGATTTCACCAATACAAAATGGAATCTAGTAACATACAACATATATGGGTAATTCTCACAAAACGTTAAATTTTATTGTCATTGATCAATATAAATTAAATAAAAGATATTATCATAAAAACAGAATTGTCACAATTTACTACACACCAATGACTATTAAGTCCATTTGATTTTTTATTTAATATTAAAATTTTAGAAAAGAAAAATGAAGTTTTACTTGTAAAATATCATTAGAGTGGATGTCCCTAACGTTACTTCATAATAAAACNTGCAAGGGAGGAATGTAGTATGGAACAATAGATGGCGTTACGGGTAAATAAAAATACTTGTATCGGCGGCCATGTCACTTTTTACTTTTTATCTAGTCGTTGTACCGTCCGCAGCTAGTTAACGTGAATTGTATCTAAAAGCACCGTTTTATTAGTAAATGATTATAGTTTATTGGAACTTTAATTTATTAACACCTTACACATCATACGACAGTTAGTATTTTTAAGGTTTTAAAAAATGTTCGGCAGGTTCCAATATAGTCAAGCCCAGACAAGATCCGTATCACTTTCTTTTGCATTTTAAATATGTCGTACATATCATTTGACTCTCCCCAAATAGATATGCCATACGTTGCCATGCTGTGAAAGTAAGCGAAGTAGACGCTTTTTGTTTCATTTGTCGGTAAATTTTTAGATATAGATAATATACAGTATATTGAATTTAATAATTTTCTTTTTAAGTTTGTTACATGGTTAAAATTTATCTTTTGAATTTCAGTGCCTTTGTCTCTTTTTGTAGAAAAACTTAGTATTTTGGTTTTATCTGCATTTAATTTCATTTTGTTCATGTCAAACCATTTTTTTGCATCGGCTAATGATGTTTACGTTTTATTTTTAAGTTGCTGAATATCATTTCCTTGGTTGATAACAGACGTGTCATCTGCATAGAGACAAATGGAAAGTGCCTTCACATTTTCTGGCAGATCGTTTATACAGGGTGTGTAAATTGTCTGGAATATAGCCAACTTCGCCATTTGTAGTTTTAAAGAAAAATGTTTCAAATAAAAAATTGTGGCGTATTTTTTTGCGATACTTGCTTTTTTACATTGTTCTTTGTTTCGTTACTATGGCAACCAACATTGTTATTTTAAAAGGGATGCATATGTTTTTATTGCACATTTTAATAGAGGATAAATCCCTTTACGCGATGAACATATCATATGGTTGTATTAGAAAAAAAGCGTTCTTCGAAAATATTACATCAGCAAATTACAATCAAGTAGGCGTCGAAATAACGCCGTTGACAGCTTTAAATGTAAAAAAATTGACAGTTTAAACAAATATGGTGCAATTAAACGAACGACAAAGTATCCAAATATTAATAATGTATGGGTATGGTGCACAATCCAATATATATATACATATTACACAATCCACAGTATCCAAAATATTACAAAAAAATTTTAACAGCGGAAGTTTTAAAAACCTTCCAAGAAGTTGATGGGATAGTTAGTATTTTTAAGGTTTTCAAAAATATATGCATCCCATTTAAAATAACAATGTTGGTTGCCATAGCAACGAAACAAAAAACAATACAAACAAGCAAATATCGTAAAAAAATGCGCCATGATTAATAAAGAAACTTATATTTGACACATTTCTCTTTAAAATCACAAATGGCGAAGTTATTGGCTATATTCCAGACATTTGACACACCCTGTATATATCAGAAAAAGGTATAGGCCCAAGCACAGAACCCTGAGGTACACCCGTCCCCACAGATTTCCATTTTGAGTATTCCTTTCGAACACACTTGTTGTTCTCTCTGATCCAGATAAGAGGCTAATAAATTATATGCAGTAGCTTTGAAGACATATTTATGTAATTTAGTCTATGGTGGGTTCCAGATCACAGAAACATAAACGCCCAAAGAGGCAGCGGAAACGCCCTTCATTGGACCCCAACCCGATTATGAACTATAAAAAAGCCACCTAAAACAAGTAATCAACAGTTGGGAGGCCTCAAAGGTAGCCTTACGCTGGGAAGAACTTCCAAGTCACAGACAAGCGAAGAGCATGATAACTCAAAGGGGATCCTAAGATATCAACTCTTCCACATTGAACAAGTTGAGGATCAACCATGGCTGAACATATACTATGTAATTGCGTTTCCAGAAGCCGCCTAAGACTCAAAATTTTCGGTAAAGCTCTTTTGACATCTACGGACATAAAGGAACAAGATCTTGGAGCAATACTAAGGTTCATTAAGGACCTACATTTGCCCTAAACTTTTGAAGGGCTAAGGTTACAATAGATTGTATAGGTCGCGGTGACGAGAGGGACCGCTCCCCTCAGCAATAATAATAATAAAACTATAATAACTATAACTAATACAGGGTGTATCTGAATGACTGCAACAAACTTCAAGGGGTGATTCTTTAGTGAATTTTAAGGGTACTTTGATATGAATGATGAACCATGGGCGACTTCGGCTACCCTAAGGAGCTACACCCCTCCAAAAATGGAGGAAAATTTTGTTTAACTCATAATAGGGCATGTTTTGACCCTATTTATACTTACATACATTAGAAAAATTTTACATAGGTAGATGAAAGTATCCTAAAACTTTTTTGTCTCTCTAAAATTTTTCCAAAAACGACTAATTTTTGAGAAAAAAAATAATAAAGCAAACACTGCCCGTTAAACAACGGGGTTGTCGATCAAAAGTAGAAATGAATTTTTAAAGAAAAAATCTTAGTACGCTTTGCAATCTTTGTCAGAAATATTTTTGACGTTTAAATGTTAGTATTTTTCTTACTATTATTATTGTTTTTCAAGTTAATTTTTAAATAAAGTTCTATCGCATTTACAAAACAATAATAATAGTAAGAAAATCACTCTTAAACGTCATTTATGACAAAGATTGCAAAGCCTATTATTAAAAATTTATTCCCACTTTCGATTAACAATCCTACAGTTTAACAGTTAGTTTATTTTTTTTTTCTCAGAAATTATTATATTTGAGAAGAACATCAGGGAGACAAAAAAGTTTTAGAATAGTTTTATCTAACTCACATTTGTCCAATGTATTTAACATCTTCATAAAAAAATCTAGGCATAAATTGAACGGGGGTGGTTACGTTTAGTAGTTTAAAAGGGTAGGTTGAAAGTACAAATAGGGTCAAAACGTGCCCTATTATGAGTTAAACATATTCCCCAAATTTCATTTTCCTAGCATTTATGGTTTTTAGGGTGTAGCTCCTTAGGGGAGCGGAAGTCGCCTATGGTTCATATATCAAAGTACCCTTAAAATTCACTAAAGAATCACCCCTTGAAGTTCGTCATTCAGATACACCCTGTATAATAAAACTCGAATGTTTCTAGTTCTATTGTTAGTTCAAACTTTTACGTTGTTTTTTATGGGATAAAAATGTGGATGATAAAACTGGGTAGCTTAACTAATATTGTTGGAATAAACAACATGAACCAGTTGCATAAAAAATAATTATAATTAATTTCTTTATTTTTATTGAAAAAAAAATCTGTATAAATCGCACCCACCATACCAAAGAATAAACACTTCAAAATCATTCTTCTTGAAACATCGTCACATTAATAAACATATACTGAACTAATTGAACACAGTGGTGCTGAGCAAAAAAAAATAATACAACCCAAAAAAACAAAATTAATTAAAAAGAATCGTTAAAATCGTCGTTTATAAATAAAAAAAAAATTACAATCCTAATTATTTGATTTAAACCTCTTTATAAGTATCATCCACATGTTTCTTGTACTGCGCCTGTTTTTTCCATAATTCTGCTGCGGTCGAATTAAGTGGACTACTAATGTTGGGTTCACCAAGAAGAGCTTGTATTGATAACAATATTGTCCGTACATCGTACAATGCCGACCATTTATCCTTGAGAATGTCCAAACAAATGTTACCGCTGTTGTCTACATTGGGATGAAAGCAAGGTGTGATAAATTTTACTAAAGGGGCTGAATAAGGATAGGCTTGTGGAAATTGTAAACTGAGTTTGTATTTTTGATTGTCATAAACCGTGTCTTTAGGGCCCATTATAGTTCCAATCCATTTAAATAAATTATCGCCTTCAGGAAAAGCTGAAACGCTTTTGTCTTGAGACATCATTAAAGTCATCAATTCTTTATGTAATCTAACAAAAAAAAATAAAATGAGAAAGAAGTAAAGTTTTATTTTTAAAAACTAAACACGTGTATATTTCGTGGAAACTTGTAAAATATGTGGTTTTTTATAACCGAATTTTAGATTTATAGGTTATGTTCAAAAAGAAATTTTACCTTTTCGTGACTGCGTGGTTATCTGTAGTAAATCTATTACTCTCGTCGCTTTGTTTAACACTGCTGGGTTGTTGTTCATAAGAAGGATTAACATTTTGGGCCATAATTTAAGTAATATTCACTAAAACACAATCCTGATCAAACGCCACTGTCCAAAACGACAGATAAAAATTTATTTTTCAAATTAACCAATCAAATCACAGACAGTTAGTTTCTAATTAATGGCGCTGATGGCTCAAATTTCAAATTTAAAAATTATTTTTAAACAATAAATTATTTCAAAACTATTTCTAAATAAAATTATTTTAAAACAGTTAAAAATAAACCAATTTATTTATTAATTTAATAAATTTATTCTCCACTTCCTAATAATTGACAG
>NW_019281343.1:0-24839 GCF_000648695.1 Onthophagus taurus | reverse complement strand
GTTACGTGGATGACACCTTTGTAATCTGACCTCTACTTTTCAACTGAGTCCATGAGAAGAGCAATGAAATTATGGCCAGAATTTGTGTCAATAGATGGTACTTAAGAGCATATATATACTATCTCCTATATCGCTGACTAAGGCAGCAAAAGAGTGTAAACACTAGAGTGCAGATATATATATATCTGTCTCTGTCGTGCCCCCGTCTACTCAAGAGACATGCGTGAACACGTGGTGAGTACGCTTTTATCTTATTGGACGGTGAATTAAAAATTAATAGCAGCTGATGACCTTGATGTTTATAAAACACCAAATAAATGTTTGACATAAACATAACCTAAAATCTAATACAATAATGGCTTCTTGTTTTATTTATAACATTTGAAATCGACAAAATTGTCATGGTTACATAAAATTTGGTTTGTTATTTGGGTTGCCTAAACAAAAGTAAAGAATATAATGTTTAATGAACAACCTACATAAAGTTGATATTTAAAGCAATATTCAACGTCAATTTCACACAAAAGTACATATATTCTAATTTATTTGATGCATCTACGATAATTTATAATTAAAGTCAACTATCTACAATAATTGCATTTCAAAGCTGCATAAAATACGCGCGAAACACTTCAAACTCTTAAAAATTTACGATTCGCGCAAGCGCCTTCGCGATATGGGGGCACGACAAAGACAAAACATATATCATTCCGTCTGCTTTTAATGGAAACGCTCGCCACTCATTGCTTAGATAGGGAGTCAGCGATATAGGAGATAGTATATATATGCCTAATAACAACCGTCTTTTTCTAGGAGAACAAGTGGAGGAGGTAAATCGTATCGTACCGTTACAAAAGTTCCGGGCCCTAGTAATAACCAATTTCTTCGGAAAACTGCTCCCGTATCCGGTTCGTAGGACCAAAATGTTGCGGACTGTATATAGTTGAATGAAAAGCTTGTATTTTTGTTTTAATTTATTTTGTTTAACTCAAATATAATGCTTGGAAGCGTCGGTCATCGCTGCTCGTAACGGACTGATCCCTTTTCGCGGGTAACAACTCGACACGTGTGTCCCTTCGACCGCTCACTAACGACATCTATGAACGAGAGGCGCAACAGATACCTTACAGATTCCATTGCGTTCGTTACTGCAACAATCGACACCGCATCATGTTCATCTAAAAGCTTTTTTTCCTTCCTTTTATTTTCCACATTGCCCGTTTCCGAAAATTTTTTAACAACTCTCTTAATTGTTTTTTATCTACTAAAAATCCAAATTTTTCCTCAAATTGCCTTAAAACTGCATTGTAACTAATCCGTTGTTCCCCAATCCATAGCACTGCACTATAAATATTTTATATTGTAATGTAAACATGATCAATTAATATTTGACAATAGGCTAAAGCTAAGCTATCAAATGATAATTGTTAGTTCACTCAGGTCATTTGTTTTTATTGTAAAACAAAATACACAATATAACAAACATTCCACGTTGTGATCCCGTTCCGCACCGCAATGTTATCGCGAGTTGGGTTCGTGCATTGGAAGAATGTGGTTCAACAAAAAGGCCTAGGGGTATGGGAAGACCCAAAACAGTGAGAACTCCTGAAAATGTTGCTCTAGTGAGAGAAGCTGTTGAACAATCACCAACACGCTCTGCCCGGAAACATGTAACTGCATTAAATATGTCCGACCGCTCTGTAAGGAGGATTTTGCATAAAGATTTATTCTTCCATCCCTATAAGATTATGGTGGTTCAGGAGTTGATGCCTCCAGATTTTCAAAACCGTGTGAATCGCGCCCAAAAAATGTTGGGCCGTATCCCAGCAAGATCAACGTTCTTCAGTAGTGATGAAGCCCACTTTCATCTGTCTGGCGTCGTAAACAAACAGAATTTCCGTTATTGGTCGGACAACAACCCACGACAAGTTCACGAAAGACCTCTCCACTCCCCGAAAGTCACTGTATGGTGTGCCATATCCAAATTTGGGGTTATTGGACCGTACTTTTTTGAGGAGGATGAGTGTACAACAACCGTCACCGCTCGGCGTTATGTTACCATGCTCGAAAATTTTTTTGAGCCAGAAT
Source organism: Onthophagus taurus (assembly GCF_000648695.1). NCBI lineage: Eukaryota > Metazoa > Arthropoda > Insecta > Coleoptera > Scarabaeidae > Onthophagus > Onthophagus taurus. The sequence continues at coordinate 22,751 of NW_019281343.1, read as the reverse complement.
TCGCACGGTTGGCTACAGAACAAGACCTCGAGGATCTTTGGTTCCAACAGGACGGGGCTACAGCCCACACAGCGCAGATTTCAATGACAAAACTGCGGCAAATGTTCCCTGCGCGCCTTGTCTCTCTGAGGGGCGACCTGGGGTGGCCGGCGAAATCACCAGATTTGAGCATTTGCGATTTTTTCCTATGGGGGTACCTCAAGGAAAAGGTTTTTAAGCATCGTCCTCACAATCAGTGCATCGCTTCTGGAGGACATCATCTTGCTGATGTGATCTTTAAAACTTAAGTGAAAAAATGGGGTGTAGTACTGACTCAAACAGAATAAACCACTTTTTCGTAGGTTGTGCCAATTTTTTTTAATAGCCCATCAAAACTGCGCTGTTTGTTTTGCCGCACCCTGTATTAGAAAAAAATTTTCAAGAAAAAACTAATTTTTTCTTTTATATGCTAAATTAATAAAATTCGGCATATCGCTATAATTTAACATAACAAACATTTTATTTTAATCAAGTTTTGTTGTACATTGCTCAGAAAGACCACTTTACCTGCAACGGTTAACAAACTTCTTGCGTTAACTCTGGTACTTTGAGGATATTTGACGTAAAACTTGGTTATATTTCGTTTTATGACATCCAGACTTTAATTGCAAAAGATGGAATTTGAATTCATAAATTTATCGTCAATTATACCTTACGGGGACACAATCCGGGGACACACTGTATAAGTCAACAATACTAAAAAACGACTGCTCCAAATATAATTTAATCGTGTCTTTTCGGCAATAGTGCGACGGCAAAAAAGACTTCATGAATTTATTTTTTGGTGCTCGTTCTGATAAAATGCCTCCAACTCTTGGTCTTTCATTCTTTTCGTCATTGATTCCATGTTTACTTTGCTTGACCCAATTACAAACTTGCCATTCTCTTAATCCCAGTGTGGAAAGGAACATTTTTTTGCATACAGGATAAATGCCATCGTCTATTTTGAGGGAATATTTAAGAGTTGCTGTTTTTCGAACATTTTCTCCTTCTGATTTTCTTTGCTGAGGTGGTACTTTATTTACTAAATTACACAGATATGTTTGTCTCTGACCCCACGATAAACCTTACCAAAACTTTTTGAAAACTTCTTCACGTTTTAAATCATCAATTTCAAAGTTTGAAATGCAAGGTATTCCAAGTTTTCTGTCTTCTCTTTCAACGTCCTGAAATGTTTTTGACTGATTAGGTGGCCTTCTGTATCCTAGGTACGCTTTTCCCTTCATCCTCAGATCTTGATTTATTTTTTTTGTATTCCTACCGAGTTCGCGTTTTCTTTTAGATTGATCTTGTAGATTGAAACATTCTGATGTGAGTGATGTGGCTGATTCTGATTCTAGGTTCTCCTCTTCACTGATACGAAAATCTCTGTCCTGACCTACATCGTCGTTTTAACTTTCTGCTTCAGGAACATTGATCTCGGTAGCCACAGTCTCTTGCAAATTATATACAGCGTGCTCCACTTCATTATCTGCACAATTAGCAGAATCCATTGCCTTTAAAAAGCTATCATTGACGTCATCGATAATATCCATCGGCAAATCCATTATATTGAAATCAGCAATTTGATTCTCTTTTTCATGTGAGTCATTATCAGGACCAATGGTATTTTCTTTGGCAATTTTATTTGGTCTATTTTTATCAATTTGGCACATCAGAAGCATTCTTTTCGATCTTGAAGTTATTATAGTAGAACTAGAATAAAAACCAATACCACGTAAATCATAAGCTATATAAACTTTCAATACCACGTAAGTCAAATTTCAAAACAAGCATGTAAATCTAAACATAATACAATGTTTTAAAAATAAAAAAATACAACAATTAGTTTTTATTATTCACTTACGTTTATTACACTACCATGCAACAGTAAGTTTTTTCTGATTAGTTTATTGTCTTCCGTTAAAAAATCGGCTAATCACTTAAACGGACATTCGCCGTGTTAAACTGCTGACTTACGAGCTATTGAATGAATTGATTTTTAACGATTTTACAAAGTAAGGAGTAAAATACTGAACGTTCCCTTGTAGTTGTAAAATTCTGAGTCTGAATGGAAAGGACTTCGTAATATAATATGCTTTCCATCTAAAGCTCCAGCACAATTTGGAAAATTCCACCGTGTGGAAAATCCTTGAATAATATGCTTCCATTTTTGTTCAGAGCTTGTCACCTGAAAATAATAACTTTAAAAATACTTACTAAAGTTTATTTTTAAAGATATCGAGTTTTTACTATGTATTTATTTTTAGGAAATTGAATCAGAATCACAACTGAATAATTTTCTAGAAAATACGCAGTCAGCAACTATCGAGATACTGCCGTCTTCCCCGAATGAGTCATCCGTGGCCAGAAAACCAATCGCACAAAAACTAACTTCGAACTTTGCAGTCCCAAAGAGAGTTCGAAAAAGGACAAGTAGCACCCATCTATACAAGGGCTACAAGAAATCGTACAGAAATTAGATGAATAGCCTAAGAGAGAAGAGGACAATGAGTTTGATTGTTTTGGCAAGTCAGTGGCTTCTTCGTTGAAGAAGCTACCAGAATCAGTTGCTTTGGAATCAATGGAGTACATAAAATCGTATCTTGACGACGACGGTTGTCAAATACCCAGTATTCCGAGCAAATATCACGACCTTCCTCATCTGCCTCATCAAGTAGTTATGAATATACTGCAAACCCATGTTCAAACTGTTCTTACGATGACTTTAATTTACGTTTCAATCTTCAGCAAGACAGTCAGATCTGCTTTAACAGGCAATAAATACTTCATCGTATGACGACAATAATTAAGAAATTTTTGTATTTGTTAGCATTATTTAACCGAAATTACAAACGTTGGTTTTCTATTTTCTGTGTTTTATTATGTATCTGCTTACCTTAATGTCTTTTAACGCATCATAAATGGCTTGGCAAACTTCAGAGATAAAATTTGAAATTGTGCATTTTGGGACACGATACAAATATTGCAATGAAGCGAAAGAATCTCCTGTTGCGAGATATCTTAATGTTACTTCCAATTTTAATTGTGGTGTTAACGCATCTCTCATGTGGGTATTCATTTTTATAATACGTTGCGTCACACAATCCAGAAGAATATCAAAATTTTGCTTAGTCATTCGTAAATGGTTTTTATAGCTTGCAGAATCTTCTGCTGCGAGTTCTGGTAAAAGTTTTGCAGAAGCACCCAAAGTAGGTCGACGACCAATCCATGGTTTAACCCAGACACGACCTTTTCTTCGTTTCGTTTTCTGCATTTCTTTTATCTTTTTTTCCACTAAAAGTTTGGCTACTATTTTGCATGCTTCGTAAAGCTCATTCAACATATTGCACTCTGTGCAATACACTTTAAAAATGAAACTGGCGTGTCACTTATTTTTTACATGTGCCACGCTAGTGGCACATGTAATGTAAACCTTTACAGGCGTGCAAGTAGAACTGGCGCAACTAAATCCATGCATGTCTAAACTCACCTTTACCCTAACATTCATCTTTTTGTTTCCATGGTACAGCGTCGGTTCTCTTATTTTCTATTATATTTTTATATTTGTTTGCCAAATCACTCAGCAAGTTTTTTTCTGCTTTAGTAAAATTAGAGGATCTTTTCACTTTCTCCTGCTTATCCATCACCACAATAGCTTAACTTACTTTTGACTTTTGAATTATGTTATATTTCGATGTCATTTCCTTTCACCAAGCAACCAAACTTGCGCGCATATCTTTTTGACAATATCTAATAGGTAAACCCTTAAAGGTGAACGCGCACCTAGCCGCACCGCACGAATCGCACGCGCCGCATCGAACGAACCGCGTTGTTCGCACCGCTTTGCAGTATTATGTAGTGTCATTTCTGTCTATACGTCTATGTCGAAGTGAACGCGTATAATGGAAATTGACCCTATTATTGTCAGTACTTTATTAATAGAGGATGAAGAAAACGAAATACCACAAAGGGAAAAAAGAATTTGGGTTCATAGTATTAACTTAAAAAGGCAATGGTTTGGAGAATACTATTCGTTATATCCTGACTTACTAAAAGACGATAAGCGTTTTTTTAAGTATTTCCATATGACTCCTCTCAAGTTTAGGCAGCTGTTAGGTATGCTAGAACCGCACATAACTAGACAAAATACAAGGTATAGGATGGCAATTGGACCAGAAGAAAAACTAGTTGTTTGTTTAAGGTAAGAATATATTTAGTTTTATTTTATTGTTTAAATTAAAAATTCGACTTGACAGATGAATACCTGTTATTCATCTGTCCATTCGAATTCGATAGAATTGAATTAACAGATAAAGTAGAATCGTTCGATTGAGGTAGGGATTGAATTGTTTCTTCAGATATTTCTCGAGCTGGTGCTGTCGATGTACCAGATGCATCCTCATTGCTAAGTTCTAGTTCTACATTGTGAACCATGTGGAACAAGTCCGCTTTTATCTTTAGCTGCTTTCTGACTGGGAATCTTTTAACAGTCTTTGCCATTGTCATGAAAAAATCTATCAACGGATCTGAGGTCGGAGTTTGCGACGAGCCTGAATTTGTTGACGTTTTCGATAAATATTCTTGAAGCACTGTCGCAGCGGTGGTCGGTTGGTTGTTGATTGATGGTGCTCTATACGGTGTAAATCTCCGTTTCTGAGATGTAAGTGGAGTGGACTTTTTTAAATTTGACGAAGACGAATCGGAAACTTGTGAATCCCCTTCGGGAGAATCAATTAATAAGTCTGGACTTCTTATATCCAAATGATTTCCAATAGGTCTTAATATGTTTGACCTCCGATTCTCTTCGTCATTTAAATATGGAATTAGGAAACTCAGCTCCTGAAAATACTTTGGCGGTTTGAGCCTATCTGCCGACTGACCACTTTTACATTTGCGAAGATTTAAAGCTTTCCGAAAGTTTTCCCTTTTTCTTTGCCATTTATCTTTACATGTTATATCTGCAAACGTATGAAATACATGAAATTTTTAAGTTAAAAATGAGTTAAGCTCCTAGGGTCGTTCCTAATAAAATAATTTTGCAGGTTTCTGACAACCGGGAATTCTTTTACATCTTTAGCTGATAACTATCGATTGGGCGAGACTACAGTACGAGAAATAGTATACTCTACCTGTGAAGCAATTTGGGCCTTTATACAACCAATCGTAATGCCCACACCTAACGAGAATTTGTGGCTTTCATCGGAAGCACAGTTTCGGGAAAGATGGAATTTCCCAAATGCAGTGGGAGCACTTGATGGGAAACACATATTGATCGAAGCACCACAACATAGTGGTTCTAATTATTTCTGCTATAAAAAACACTTTAGCATTGTGTTACTAGCGCTAGTTGATGCAAATAAAAAATTCATAGCGGTAGATGTTGGTGCTTTCGGCAAAAATTCTGATGCTAGAATATTTCAAAATTCAAATATGGGACAAAGTCTCAGAGAAGGCAACTTTAATATGCCCCCACCAAAACCGCTACCTGATGGAAATAATTTACCACACGTTATCGTTGGGGATGAAGCGTTCCCACTGTGTACATACTTAATGAGGCCGTATTCACGTGATGATGTAAAAGGAAATGAAGAAAAGAAGATTTTTAACTATCGATTAAGCCGCGCAAGAAACACGGTAGAAAATGCTTTTGGATTATTAGTAAGAAAATTTAGATTATTTGAACATAAACTACATATGTCTCGTGATCACACTGTAACAATTATCCTAGCAATATGTGCTTTACATAATTTTTTAAGAGAAGACATATGTTACTGGTCGAAAAATGATCATGTAAGGCTGAGTGACATGCGTGGAATAAAGAACATGAGGGGAGCTAGAGGAAACATAAGGACCACGGCTTTAGCAGTCAGAAATGCATTCAAGGATTATTTTTGTTCAGAAGTTGGATCAGTTGAATGGCAGCGTCGAAGAGTTCGAGAAGGAAAATTACATTGATATACAGAGAAGCCAGAAAACTACCGACGAATGTCGCTTTATTACGATCTTGACTTTCTATGTGAAATAAGATTAGATGTAAATACAAAAATAAAAAAGTTTATAACTATAATAACATTAGTTTACATACATACAATCGCATACTCAAATTCTGTTCCCGTCAGAAACAAGATGATGAACTAAAACCTAATACCGTTTACAATTAATAAACGAACGTACCAGGTAATTTCATAATGTTGTCAATCTCCTCCCAAATATTATCTCGTCGCTGTTGATTACTATAATTATGATGTTTCAAATTATATAATTCCTCATAATTTTGTACAAGAGAAATAAGGGTACTTTCCATCTTGATAAAGTCAAGTTACGTTGAAGTTGACTTACTTGACGTTATCAGAATCGCCCTGTACACATCGAACGTAGTGATTCTGATGACGTCATTCGTATTCATATATTGAATTCGTACATCCACAGCATTTTATTAAAATGCGGCTGTACGGTGCGGATAGGTGTGCGGTACTACATAAGATATCATATAAAAAATTCTAAAATTCGTTTCGTGCGTCGCGTGCGGCTAGGTGCGTGTTCACCTTAACCAGTACTTCAATCTGGTGGGTATCCAAATGTCATATTTATCTAAAAGATAACCCTAAACTACGGGTGGATATAGTAGACGCCACGAGAGCTGGCAGTAAATCATCGTTTTCCGCTCTTAGAAATGCCATACGTAGTTCACAAACCGCTAGAGAGTAATGTGTGTTAGAAAGAAATAGCATTAGTTTAATATGTCTGCTGTACAATTCAAATGGCTACGCCGAAAAGGTACGTCTGTTCTTCTAAGGGATGTAACTCTATAATTATAACCTCAAATCGAAACGTCTTGTCAGCGTTGACATGAATCTGTTAGTGATTTCACAAGCCGAAAATGTTTTCCTTGAAAGGAAACAAAGGAAAATCATTAGCTAATATCTTTGACAATGTTTGACATATAACCTCCATTACTAACATAACCTACATTTATATGTGTGTGGTGAAATAATCTAAGTCGTACGTCCATATCTTGATTCATACCATTTTTAAGCGATCTGTCACTGCCAGCTCTCGTGGTTTCTACTATAAACGATTCGTCGACGTTATCTATTAGATACAATTTTAACCGACAGATAAATCGACATAACTAGATATTGATAAACCGGTCTTAGCCAATGAGAGCAATATATATTCCTATTTATTTGGAAAATGCATTTGACCTCTTCAAAATAAAATAATGGTATAAACCGGTATAGGAATACCTACAGTGATACAATAAAGTCTACATACAGCCCGGAAAATGATAATATCTGAGCTCCCGAAATGTAATTCAATGAAATTTTTTAACAAAACATGTAAGAAGTCCATATTATTTCCATATTTTACATAAAAACTATATAAGCTATTATATCAAGAGAAACACAAAACATAATCATATCTATAACTCAAAAAAGTCTACATACAGTAAAAAAAACCGTATAAGCACCGGAAGTTGCTTATATCTCGAGTAATATTGGAATTAAACGTATCATGTTTGGGCTCATTTTGAATCACATGATGCATTTATATCAAAAAAAAACAAGATGGGATAAAAAACATTAACCTTGAATATTTTTTGTTCTATGTATAGTGTTAATTCTACCAACATTGTCCAAAATTGTTTCTATTTATCTAGTTGATAGTCATTAAAAACTTGTCTAAATGTATAAGGACTAGTTTATAGCAAGTTTAGGTTGCTCAAAATTGTTCAAAATGATTGGAAATAAGTTGATAGGCATCTCATGTTATTCCAAATCATTGAAAACTGGTTGAGCATAATTTTATATTTGTCTAAATGATTAACAACTAGTTTTTAAATAATCCATGTTGCTCAAAATGACTGAAAACTAGTTGATAGTCATTAAAAACTTGTCTAAATGTATAACGATTAGTTTATAGCAAGTCCAGATTGCTCACAACGACTGAAAACTGCACTAATATTGTCCAAAATTGGTCTATAAGGTATCAAAATTGTTCAAAATGTTTCGAAATAGTAGATGTGTGACTAAGCCCGAATGTTTCTAGTTCTAGATCTAGTGTTAGTTCTAGTTTTGCACTATCATTAGAACTAACACAATACCTAGAACTAGAATCATTCGGGTTTAGCCGTCTTGAGAGACTAAATGCGACCAAATCTACTGCTGTAGCCTTCACTTCGTAGCACAAGTCGAACTGTTTCGATTTTGTATTAAAATAACATAGACTTCTAATATCCTTCGTTTAAAAAATTCATTGAATTACATTTCAGGAGATGAGATATTATCATTTTCTTGGGTGTATGTAGACTTTAATGTATCACTGTATATTTAAATCTCGCACTTTAACCTAATTAGTTCCCTCACAATCCCCATGGGAGCGCTGAATGTACCAGAAAATAGTAGGGAGAATAAATTTTTCTATGGTCGCAGTGAGGTGTCCACCTAATAAAGTAGTAATAAATCTCAGCAAATATTCAATATAAACGTGGCTTAAGATGGATTAATTATTTTTTGTGACTAAAACTGATTTAAATTCACTTCAAAACCCTTTTTTAATAATTCAAATATTATAACCTTCATATTTCATTCTAAATACCGATAACGTTTGATTTCTTTTTTTGAATTTAAAAGTAAGTAAAAAGGTAAAAAAATAAAAATCTCATGCTGGGGGGATTTTTGTATCAAATCGAACTGAAAACCGAGGGAATCGGCGGCGAACGGGAATTGTCAGGACTCGGAGAGGACCGACGACGACGAGGATCCCGCTACGAAAACACCCGCTCCATTTCCTAAACTAACTAAACTGCTTTACTCTCGGCCGTGTTATTTATCCTGCGGGAAACCCCTGTCCCCAAGAACCCCATCCCCCTTTAACCGCCGATTGAACGGGAAACCCAACAACGTCTCTTTTACTACTCCACGTTTCCGAAACGACAGAGATAATATTTAAACGTCCCGTCGTCGTCTTCGAGTNACACCCGAGCACCGCAGCATACGTCACGAGTGGGTCGACGCTAGGCATTAGTAGGTTGCCGAGTAGAGGGACATTTTGTTTTCCGACGAATCAAGATTCGAATTGAGCATCGGTGATGCGCGAATTTTAGTTCATCGGAGACGTGGTGATCGTCTACTCGAGCAGTGCGTGCAAGAATGCCCTATCCACCAACAACCGAGCATTATGGTATGGGGTGCTATTACACATGGTGGACGTACACGTCTGTTGCTTGTATAGCAGACCATGACGGGTCAACGATACCTAGATGAGGTGCTACGGTCCGTTGTGCTTCCCTACGTTCGGCGGCGCCCAGGTCTGCTATACATGCATGACAACGTCCGAACGCACATCGGGCGTATTGTACAGACCTTTGTGGAAGAGCACCGTATACGAATGCTTCCTAGGCCAGCTCGTTTTCCGGATCTGAATCCAATCGAACATGTTTGGGACATGACTGGTCGGAGACTTCTACGTTATCCGGCTTCCTCGGTTAACGTTGAGGAGCTATGGAGGCGAGTTGAGGTGGCATGGTTGGCCATCCCTTTTGCTACAATACAGCGACTTATAGATTCCATGCCACGTCGTGTAGCGATGGTACGCGAAGCTCACGGGGGATACTCTCGCTATTGATGTTTCTCCTCCCAGCAGGGTTGTGCCGCTCTCCTTGTGAGAGTAAGTTACACTACTTTAGTACTACTTCCATACCAAATTTTATTGCGCTAGACACACGCGTTCAGATTATACAGGGTGTGCTCGTGGATTATTTCCAACAGTGTACATAATAACCAAACTTAATTAATACTAGACCAATTGGAACTGCCATACAATACTATGCTCCCTGTTGAAAGAATGAAGAATTGAATGAAGTTTATTAATGGTAAATGTATAGGTGTAGTACCTTTTGGTGGAGCACCTTAAGATTCAAATTTTTATTAATTTATCTTTTAACGATATATAGTGTTCTTCCTGCCGGTCCGATAAAAATTATAAGCTAATTGAGCAATAAGCAAGAAGAGAAAAACTCCACAAAAAGAAAATTCACTGAGCAGAAAGTAAGAAAAGAAGAAAGAACTCTTCACTTTAGTACTTTAAATTAAAAATAGAAAAATAGTAATAACTCAAATTAGAAATAACAGAATAAAATAAAGTCCCCACACACTCGTCCTTATCACACATCATTGATGACACATAGATTGTATTTGTCTATAACTATTTGTAATACTTTTACCCCTTTGATTTATTAAATGTGCGCTATTCCATGCTGGTAAGTGCGTATTAAAATCCCCCATCAATACGAAATCGATGTGGGATCTCTCTGAGCAGCTCTTCCCATTCCTCTATGCCGAACTAAACATCTAGGGAGATGTACCCGGCCAGTATGATGATATTGTTTATGGAAACACATATTAAGTGTACTCTATTCGCTGAAACTGAAATATTATCATAGTATGTGAAATTAATTTGACTTCTGGTTTACTCAACTACATTATTTAAATTTGTAAACGCTTCTTCTCCTTCTGACTCAGTTGCTGGGTTATGTGATTGCTTCGTAAAGATAAATGGTGCTCTAACTTGTTTTGGTAATGCTACACCTTGTTGTGACATATTTCCAGGTATCTTTTTGAGGATTTTTTGCTTTGTTGTAATGTTTTTCTTCTGGGGAGACATCAAATTTTTTGTGGAACTTTCTAGACTTCTATATTGCGCAGTTAGTGAGATCGTTGTTGTGTTTTTGAGACTAGTTCCAGTGACTTTTTGTTGTGGTTGTTTCTTGACAATATTAGAGTAATCTACTACTTGTCATCGAGGCGTTGTGCTAGTAGCAAAGTTAATCGTTCTTTGTATAGCAACATTTTTCTGTAGAGGAGGGAAATCAGTGTGATATACAGCGTGTCCCGTATCTTCCGCATCAGAGCATTATACGGTTGTAGAATACATTATTCTGAAGCGATCTTTCTAATAAAACTTTTTCGAAATGTTTATAATAACCGCACGGGAACTGTTTAACGACGACCAATAACGGACGACTTTGATTCATCGAAAAAGTTTATTTCTCTTTCCATGACGAATCTATTGGTGAGTACACGTGGGAAACGAGTTATCATCGGCGTAGCGGACCGGCCGAGGGTGGCACCGATTACCTGAGTCTGATTTGCGATCTGCTGATTGGACGAAAAACAGTTCCTTTAAACAGTTCCCGTGCGGTTATTATAAACATTTCGAAAAAATTTTATTAGAAAGATCGCTTCAGAATAATGTATCCTACAACCGTATAATGCTCTGATGCGGAAGATACGGGACACGCTGTATACTTCTGATATTTTTCTCTAACTGCACTTGTTCAGGATTTTTGATTAATAAATTAGCTTCATAAGCCGAGTAATTGTGTGCGACCATAATTTCTTTGGTTTTTTTTGACGTAAGTATTCAGAATATACTCTGTCTGCTAAAGGAGTTCCTGCCTCGGTAGATAAGTGTGGTTTTCCACAATACACATATTTTGTAGTGTCGCTTTAAAAAGTTTGTATATCATGTTCCGAGCGCTTAGAGCATTTCTTTTATGATTTGCATAATGCTTTTGTGTGACCATACCTTAAGCAATTAAAACATTGTACAACGGGGGATATGTATACTTCTGGAATACGATGGCTATACCAGACTGACACATGTCTAGGTAATGTAGTACTTACAGAAGTAACGACAATAGTTCCTGTTGTCACATAAGTGATTTCTCCTTGTTCATTAACTGTTTTTTTAATCTTCTGATATGTAATACTTTGCATCTATTTTCTGCTTTCATTAATTTTAAAGTCGCTTCTTCTGATAATGAGGTATCAACTCCTCCGATAATTCCTTTGCATGTTATTGTGTATGAGGGAATAAATGTCCTCCAGTTTTTTTTAACTAAAAAAAACATTCCACTTTGTTAATAAAATCATTAGCTCTATTATAATTGTTGTGGGAGAAAATAAAACACACACAGTAAATCAATACTTAGTTCTTTACTAAGCTAACCTCAACTAAGGTGAAAAGAGAATCTTGGAGGAGCTTCTGTAAGGAAGTGAAAGTCACACCCAGCAGTGCAAGAATTCACAAGATTTACGCTAGAAATCCGGCACTGTCCCTGGGCTTACTTAAGCGGCCTGACGGTAGTTTTACGGACTCTAGCAGAGCCTCGTTAGAGCTACTCATTGATGATGAGAACTCACTTCCCAGGAAGCTTGATGATGGGGGCTGATGATGTCACAGCGCGCTATTCCTGCATGGTAAATCGACCCTCAAATACGGATTGGACTGTGGCTAGAAAAGTCGTCACTTGCATATCCATCGACCAGGCGAATCAACCGTTTAAGCCGTTCAAATCGCCCGGAGAAGACAATATCTTTCCTGCTTTGTTACAGCAAGGAAGGTCATTATTGTTGCCTATTTTGGTAAACATTTTCAAAGCGAGTGTCGTCTGGAAATATGTACCGGCAGAATGGACTAAGGTATCTTACATACCCATCAGCGTGACGTCATTTCTGTTGAAAACTCTTGAAAAAGTTCTGGAACGATATATTCATCGATCGAGTCGCCACCATTACTCTTATCAAGCGGGAAAATCAGCAAAATTGGCTCTACACAACTTGGTTGGTAGAGTATCCAGGACACTCCAGGATAAAGAGATGTTGGTTTGTGCGTTTCTGGATATAGAAGGTGCGTTCAACAATGCAATACCACAATCTCTTGAAAGAGCTGCTCTTGACAAGGGAGTGGAAGCAACTATAGCCGGTTGAATCCGCAATATGCTTGATAGTAGAATAGTTCACTATCAGTGACTAATGCTCAATACCAGATTGTACTGCTTGGACGGCAGTCCTGGATCGAAAACGAAAATTCTTTGGTTCAGGCAGATATTTGCACGTTCACAGATGGATCAAAACACCGGAAGGGATCGAAGCAGGAATATTCTGCCAGACACTTCGGATTAAGCAAGCTTACAGCCTGGGTACGTACTGTACTGCATTCCAGGCGGAAGTATTTGCTATTGAGAACGGTGCTAAAATCCTTCTTGAGAGAGGGGTGAAGAACATGACAGCACGATTTTTCTCAGTCAAGCCGCTCTTCAGGCGCTGCAAGCCGTGAAAACGGTGTCGGCTCTGGTTAATGACTGTAAGAGAACATATTAAACACATTGAGTTGTGATAACAGAGTTTCTCTGATCTGGGTTCCAGGTCACTCTTGGTGTATCATTTGCGATGGCTTAAATGAGATGGCGATAAGATTCGACTGTGGGCTGAAGAGAGACTTCGCCTACTGTGGACCAGTTCTCGTGGAATGAAACATGCTAAGATTTTTATTAACATCGCCACTATCAAACCGGGGAATATTTAAGAACTTGCTCGTAGCAGCATTAATGTTCTAATGGGTGTCTTTACTGGGTACTGCCGACTAAAAACACACGTCAACTTGTTGGGTCTAGCCGACGATTTTGAATGCCGACTATGTGCGGAGGACGAGGAAACGGTTGAGCATGTTTTTTGCCACTGCCCTGCTGTTAATCGTAGCAGATTCTTGATTTTTGGGTCGCAGTTTATCTCCCCAAAGGATCTGAATAACTTTTTACAGAACAAGGTATTAATATTCGTTAAGAGCATTGGGGGACAATAGATCCTTAGGGTCGCGGTGCAAGGTTGGTTGGTCCGCCTACCCTATATATGTAATCTATGTAATGTAACTTAACCTCAAAATACACCATTGGTCAAAAACGAACGTCTCTCCCTTACCGCTAGTTACGCACTCCCCGTACCTCCACCCCACTTTAACATACAAAACTTGCATCCCCTCTTCCTCCACTCTTTTCTACTTCTGAAGCTGTATTTAGGGGAATTTGATCCTACATTGTTAAATTTGGCTTCAATTCTATTTTTCCCTCTCTTGTCTACTCTCATAATTCCTTTTAAACCGCTTTCAAATAACTTTTTGCCTACCTCCATATCGAGTAGATTTCCAATGTTTTATCTATGGATTCCACATATACTATACAGAAGTGTCCCGTATCTTCCGCATCAGAGGACGGATTAACGGTTGAAGGATGCATTATTTTGAAGCGATTTTTCTAATAAAGTTTTTTCGAAATCTTTATAATAACCGCACGGGAACTGTTTAAAATTCTCGGCGTTTGTCCAATAACAGACGATTTTGATTCACGAAAAATGTTTATTTCTCTTTGAGTGGCGAATCTATTGGTAAATACACGTGAGAAAAGTGTTTTGATCGGCGCGGTGGTCCCGCCGATTACCTGAATCTGATTTACGATCTGCCATTGGACGGTTCCCGTGCGGTTATTATAAACATTTCGAAAAAAATTTATTAGAAAAATCGCTTCAGAATAATGTATCCTACAACGGCATAATGCTCTGATGCGGAAGATACGGGACACGGTGGTAGATCCCTACAATTGTACGTAGTATTATCGTATTTTCAGTATTTTTAACGAGGGGACTTGATTGACCAAACACTCTGATGATTGTGATCTATAACTTGATTATTCATTTAAAAGCCGTATACCCGGCTCTTTGTAACGCCTACTATGACTAAAAATTAATCTATAATGGGCCGTTATAAATGTTTCTTTATTAGCTTATTCGACAGTTTAGCAAAATTGAAGACTTCTATAATTTTTCATTTTTCAAAGTGGGCTTAAGTTTTTTTTAAGTTTTGAAAATTGGAAAAACTTTGGGGACGTCATCGTCGTTTCGCACGCGGTTGGTTGAAATCAAAATCAATGAAAGGTGCATGAGCAAGATGCCACGACAACCTTACGCGAAAACTTTGTAAACGTCATCAAAGCTTTTATAGAGAGGATTTTGAATTTTAGTATCAATTATTACTAAATTTAAACAATTTTAGGATCTGAAAATGTTAATAATCCTTCTATTTTTACATAGTTTATCGATTTTTTTAAAGACGGTCTTTGTATTCGATTGAGGGTAACGGCTCTATCGCTTAAGATTAATCGTATTACTTACCGCGGGGCTTAGATTACTTAATTAATTGATTTTTATAGCGCACCAGAACTAACCAGAACCACGTTCTTCCAACGCCGATAAAAACACCATGAAAACACAGTTGATCCGTTTTCCGGAAAAACTAAAACTGATAATCAATTTTATGTTCAATTATTTGGGTTAACAAAAAAATGAAAGTCGCCAATTTTCGGCTCATGATGGTATCTCGAACCGTTTTCAAATTAGACAGTTCCATATGATGCGTGCTGTATACAGGATGTTCATTTCAAAACTTTCCACCTCAATTTCTGTAAATCCGGAAATTTAAAAAGAAAATCGCTGAAATAGGTAAAGAATAAAACCAAGGGGGACAACTTTTTATGCAAAAATTGACTCACTCACTTCAACCCAAGGTCTATAGAACATAAGGTTACCCAATACCGATTCTCCTCCTCTGAGAGGCAAGGTGGGTCAGTGCCGTAGCTGGTTCTATGAACAACACAACGCCCTTGTTTATAGATATATCTATAAACAAGGGCTGTACCACAGTATAGGCACGTTGGCACGTATCTATCTTTTATTCTGACTGTATCGAACCAGTGACGTCAATTTGCGGGGTAATAATCGATACTACAGAGGCATAGGGAATGAGGTAACCTTATGTTCTATAAACCTTGACTTCAACCCCCCGCCGCCAGAAACCAACCCCTTAAAAATCTTAAATGGAAAGGGGTGTCAAGTGATACCTCATTTTAAAGGTCTTTTAAGGTACTACATGTTAGTATTTATTTTTTTTAAATTGATCGATTCGTTTTCGAAATTTTTGCGAAAATCTTTGTTTTGTATTTCCCGCTTTAATTAATATTAAAAACTTTAATCACCTTCTTAAAAGCAAGAATAAGTAATCTTTTATTATTAATTTATAAAATTAAATTACCATGTTCGTTTTTACAACGACCATTAAACCTTTATTATTTCGGAGCAATCCGAAATCTTTGATATTTAGGTTATTTTGACAATGATATACCTACGTTGGCTAGCTTGCCTGGCGTCTGTCAGAGATATTTAGAAAAAACGATTTCTGTTTCATTTTTCTTTTCTTTTAGGTTTATTTGGTTATTACTTAAACAACTTTTAACTGCTTGAAACGTTCTATTTTATTTTCAGTTATTTAATTATGTACAAAAACTTTTTGCAGAGAAAATCAACTTAATAATTGTTCAAAGTGTTGTCCGTTATTAGCTAAACAATGGTACAACCGTTGTTCAAAACTACGGCGCACATTTTCAAAAACTTCCCTTTGAATTCCACGGCAAGCTGCAGTAATTCTCTGACGAAGTTCTTCTAAATTTTGAGGTTGAGGGGTAAATACAACAGACTTTAAATGACCCCATAAAAAAAAGTCTAATGGCGTCAAATCTGGTGATCTGGCTGGCCATTCTATAGGACCTCTTCGTCCTATCCATCTGTTTGGAAACGTATTATCTAACCACTGTCGTACTGGGAGAACATAGTGAGGAGGAGCTCCGTCTTGTTGAAAATGTAATTCATTCTCATCAAGTAAGGCATTTTCTTCTCTATCCAACTGATTCTCGAGAGCTTCCGTAATTAGTGGATTGATAGTATTTTCTAACATATCCAAGTACACTTCGCCGTTTAAATTTCCATCGATAAACACTGGACCAATCACTTGGTCTCCCAAAATGCCGGCCCATACATTAACTTTTTCAGGATATTGTGTATGCCCTTCTACAGTCAGATGAGGGTTTTCATTACTCCAATATCTGCAGTTATGTTTATTTACAAATCCATTTAAAGAAAAAGTGCATTCATCACTAAAGCAGATATTTTTCACAAAAACATTGTTATTATTAATAATAGTGGTCACTTCTTCACAAAACTATTCTCCTGTCTTCAGTTAGCTCTTGATGTATTTTCAATTTATAAGGATGGAATTTGTCAAGTTTTACAACTTTATGAACAGAACCCAAGGATATACTAGTTGCACGAGGTACCTGACGCAATGAAGTATTGGGGTTGATACCGAAATGACCCAACACTTCCAGTTGAGCGGTTTCATTCAAAACTCTCGACTCATTATGTTTTATGTTGGCAACGGACCCAGCCTGAGTGAATTTCTTCATAAGATTCAGGACGTATGTATGAGATACGTTCTTATCTGGATGCCTTTCATTAAAAACTGCGGCAGTTCGTCGAGCACATTCATTTTGGGATCCATACATTAATACAATTTCAATCCTTTCCTGCAAACTGTAAACCATTATTGCTGTTTTATTTAAATAACTTTGTTAAGTGGATAATACAATGTTGTTTAAGTAATAACCAAATAAACTTATGTTTAAAATTGCACTTTTATTTCATTCTTTTCTCGCACTGTGAGCCTGCCTATAACTCGTTTATAGAAAGAGAAAAATTTCGTCTCTTTTTTTCCTTTTTTTTGGCCATTCGAGTCAAGAGTAATTTTCATACAGGTTTAATGTAAAATACTTTCAATAAAATTTAGTTTAATTCATAATTATACGTGTTTAGTTTTCTTAAATATTTCCGATTGCTCCGAAATAATAAAGGTTTAATTAAAGCGGGAAATACAAAACAAAGATTTTCGCAAAAATTTCGAAAACGAATCGATCAATTTAAAAAAATAAATACTAACATGTAGTACCTTAAAAGACCTTTAAAATGAGGTATCACTTGACACCCCTTTCCATTTAAGATTTTTAAGGGGGTCAATTTTTGCATAAAAAGTTGTCCCCCTTGGTTTTATTCTTTACCTATTTCAGCGATTTTCTTTTTAAACTTCCGGATTTACAGAAATTGAGGTGGAAAGTTTTGAAATGAACATCCTGTATATTATGTGTGTGTAAATAATATTATTTTCTTTGTTTTAGGTGAAAGTATTTGGGGTGGCGAATTTGACGATGAATTAAGACCTCATTTAAGACACGATCGACCCTACACACTTTCAATGGCAAACGCAGGACCAAATACAAACGGAAGTCAATTTTTTATAACACTAACCCCCACTCCTTGGCTGGATAATAAGCATACGGTGTTTGGCAGAGTTTTTAAAGGAATGGAAGTTGTACAAAATATAAGTAACGTTAAAACGAACGCTAAAACCGACAAACCTTATGATGACATACGAATTATTTCAATTACGGTTAAATAAATTGTTTTATAAATAATATAAACTAAATAAAAAACATTTTAAAAAAATATATATTTTGTTATAACATATCAAAAAATAATTGTAACTTTTTTTAAATAATAATGAGGAAATATATGGCTAGTACAGGAAATATACATACACTATGTATCTAGTTTTGAACTTATTATTACTTATTAATGGCCACAGCGTTTTGTGTGTAACTAAAAGATGCTTCAATCGTCAAATTTCTTGGGTAACCCATTTGATGAATGTTATCATCGGAACATAACCCGAATGGTCTTAAACTAACCAATTTGTATTGTCCAATTGAACGACTTAACCATTCGATATCAACAACAAACACTTTATATTTTCTACTCCATTCTGAAATAACTAATACATTTAGTGTATAAGTAAAAAAAATTAGTATTTACCTTCAAATTTATAATCATCTTGCGTCCCATTAGATTCAGCAACAATCAACCGAATACCTTCCTCGCCAAATAAATCTTGAAAACTCGTCAAAACTTCTCCGCTCAAAACAGTTATCAATTCCTCAACTTCTTCTTTACTCGCCGAGGCGAACGGAGGTTCCAAATAAATTTTAAATCCTTTCAATAATTTCTCGGTTAAATGTAACCGCGAAATTTTCGGTCCTGGTTCGCCAGACATATCTAAAGCTTCGTAATCTTCCTCCGGCATAATTTTGTCATGTGTTAAACAATCTTGAATCCATTTAACATTAACAACCCACTTTCCATAAGCAATTGCTTTCAATAATTTCATAGTATGGTCATGAATATAATTATTCTCATTCGTCGTACAAATGATATGAGTTATATTCGAAGTAAAATTATTGCTGTATTTGATTAATTTCTTTTTTGTTAATTCTACAACGAGCTTCAATTGTTCTCTATTTAAACGAGTACAACAAACGTATGGTGTTGGTGTAAGTGATGAAGACGGCGAAGATCCTATTGAGACAATAGTTGCGTTTTTATCGATTTTATCTGGTTTAACAAAACTAAGAATACTTTTTTGTTTACGCGACGATAAAAACCGACTTTCAGGCATTGAGGGTTTTTGAGAAACTACAATACTTAAAGGTGAACTTTTCGATTTATTAATTAAATCTAAGGAATTTCGTTTCCTTTTTTCGCTTCGAATCGGTGATATTTCCAATGATTCAAATTTTTTCCTTTTAATGCTATTTTGTGTACTTGTAATAACATGTTGGAAAGATTCGCTATTTATATTTTCAGGTTCTACTAATAGCAGCAGTTCGCTTTCAGTTATACTTAAGTTTATGTCCTTATTTGCATTGTTTTTACTCGTATTTTTATCACGTGCTTTTGGTATAGACATTGGTTCCTCAAAATCGTTAAAATTTATTGAGCAAAGGTTAACCACGTCGTTGTTGTCTTTATTTTTTGGGGATGAATCTTTATTAGGTATTATAGTTACATCATCTTCTGAATTAGAGTCGTTTATTACTAAATTCGTTTCGTCAGGAGAAGGGTTGGTTGCATCCTTTACCTTTTCAGTTGCATCTTGAAAATCGATTGGAGGCGTAAATGTTTGATCGAAAAACGCTTTTAGATCCAATGATGAAGGTATTAAATTTGGGGAGTCTATTGGCGGTGGTAGGTTTGTTTTTTTAGTTTTGAATACTTGTTGACGAAACGACCTAAAATACGATAAAAATAAATTCATATACATTTGGATTATTAATAAGCTAATTGGATAACAGAAAACTTAAACAAAAATAATGGCCCATGGGGGGATCGAACCCGCGACCTTCGCGTTATTAGCACGACGCTCTAACCAACTGAGCTAATGGGCCTTGATATCTAATATATAGAATATTTTATGATTGTCGATTGTTATTACTAGCATTACTACGAATGACTAAAGGTATTTAAAGAGATAAGATAAATCTCCTGAATCTCTTAAATCTCTTGTTGCCTAAGGCTAAACACATACTGGAGCGACGAACAAAGCGGCGAGGAGAGCGGTGAAGAAAGCGGCGACCGAGAATCGCGGTAATAAAAGAGTTGCATTCACATAGTGGCGCGTCTAATAAGGAGGTATAAATTTATTACTATTAGAAAATTCTTCCGTGAAAATTTGTATTTATTAAAATATAAAAGGAAGAGAGAAATTGTAATGTACATGAAATAAATAAAAGTAGACATATACATGGCGAATTTCATCATTTGTATGAACAACTACGCCATTATTCAATGATAAATTTTACCAATACAATGAGGGTCTTCCAATGGGATCCCCCTTGAGCGGTCTACTCTCCGACATATTCCTTAATAATATAGAAAACAAAATTTTACACAAAGATAACATTAACAATAATAATATAGTCCTGTGGCTCAGATATGTTGATGATATTTTGATAATTTGGGATGATGACGGATTCAATTTGATAGATGATTTCCATAAATACATTAATAACCTCCATAAAAATCATAAATTTACTATAGAAATTGAAAAACATAAACAACTAAACTTCTTAGATCTCACCTTAGTTAATACCGATTATTCTATTCAATACAAAATTTACAGAAAACCAACACAAACAGACACCATAATCCCATATTATTCTCATCACATTACAACACACAAATTAGCTGCCTTTAATGCTTATCTATATAGATGTTTCAACACCCCCCTTTCAAACGAAGATAGAAACACAGAAATTAATATCATTAAGAGTATAGGTATTAACAATGGTTTTCAATTATCCCAAATTGACAAAATAATTAATAAATTCATTTTTAAACAAAACCTTAACAACTCTACAGGTCTTCAACCTATAACTCAAAACTTTGATACATACAGATCAATTACTTATCCCGGCAAAATAGCTCACAATATCAGAAACATTTTCAATAAATATGGAATCAGCATATCTTACAAAAACAATCACACCTTACAAAAACTTTTGCATAATGCAAAAGATAAGCTAGACTTGTTGGAACTTAACGGTGTTTACAGTTTAGAATGTAATATTTGCGGAGCCACATATATTGGCGAAACAGGGAGAGCCCTAAAAACAAGAATTAGAGAACATTTAATAAAACCCAACTCTAATTTTGGTAAACACCTATCTCTGCACAACCACACTTTTGATATTAAAGAAAATGTAACACTGATACATAAACAAAATAAAGGCCACAAACTTGAGCTTTTAGAGAGCTATGAAATAGACAAATTCATAAAAACTAATACAAGACTTGAGTGCCTTAATGACCAGGTCCTCCCCTTAAAGCCACCCTTATACAAATGCCTCAATAACCCATTTCCCCAAAATACCGAGGATCAGTGTACTTAGCCGCACACACTGTTCGCAGATTTTGGGGTCCCTGCGGCAACACCCAACTCCTGTCTACACCCTATCCTTGTATTCCCTATCCTATATTTTTCTATTAATTTAAAAATCCAAATTTTATTATCCCCTTCCCTTACCTTACTATTCAACGCCTGGAAATATTAACTACAAAATACAAATTATATACATTACATACATTTTTAAAAAACAGATTTTAGAGTTGTTGCCTCGCAGACAATTATACTCGCAGAAGGGATTTGTTTCATCTGAACACCCTCTATGTAATTTTATTTTATTTTCAACACATGCGCATTTATACATTTTATTTCTGGTTTTCGCGAACTCATAAAAAGTGGTTACCTCTTGCAATTTCTCAACCATTTTATTTTATTTTTGTAACTTTTCATGTAACGTTTTCATGTAACTTTTCATGTATTAAAGCTTCAACATCCATTTTGTATCAAAGAGGAGAGCGGAGAAAACAAACTTGCTTGAACGCGCCGCTATCCTCTCTTATGACCACACTGCTACTTGGCGCCGCGCCGCACCACTATGTTCTACTCATTTGGATATGTATAGTTTGTTTTCGCCGCTTTCCTCACCGCTCTGCTCGCCGCTTTGCTCGTCGCGTCAGTATGTGTTTAGCCTAAGTTGTTAAATTTTGATTGTGGGAACTTAATTAAATATTTCCAAGATGATATTCAACTAAGCATGATTATTTATTATGAAGGTTTGAAGGTTATCGAGCACTTTCGATTTGATGGATGATTTTCTGAAATCAGTTGGTGTAGTTATACAGGTGTCCCACGTAAGCTACAAACTATATGAATGGCATTAAGAAGCCAAGATACGCGGTTCTTCATAGACAAAAGTTGTAGGAAATTTAGCATACTATAAACTGAAAATATTTTTACTATTTTATTATACAGGATGTTCAAAAATGTAACTACTGTTTTACCATATTCAATTGCAAAAAAGTCGACAATTGTAAATGGAACACCCCATATTTGATTAACGTATCAGATAGAGAATTTAATTCTTTACAAATCTTCAGTACATGTCCATTAGTGATGTAAAGTTTAGTTACTTTTTAGTATTTGTAACTATCAGTTACTTTCACAAAAAGTATTCGTTACTTTGTACAGGGTGTCCAAATTTCGATGGGTTTGCAGGATATCTCAGTTATTATGAAAGATAGAAAGTTGCGGTTTTCGCGAACCTGAGCTACTTT
>NW_019281342.1:16803-32808 GCF_000648695.1 Onthophagus taurus | reverse complement strand
GTGATATCACAATTAATGAATACAATATATGAGGCGTATATAAAATTTCAGTACAATTGGCTTGAGAAATATTCACCATGGCTGGTATATTCAAAACACTTAAAGGGAGCTTTGTGTTTATACTATGTGATGTTTCCTTCCACTTCGGTTCAGGGAGTCCAAGGTTCTTTCGCTGTACGCCCTTTTATTCGATATAAGCATATGCGTGAATATGGTAAGAACCATATTGCAAGTCGATGGCATTTGGCAGCAGTCAAAGCTGCAAAATCCTTCATGGAGGAAGCTCCTATAGATGTCAAATCATATCAATCATAATATTTTGTGGAATTCATGTCTTACCATTAAGAGGCAAAGTACAAAACGAAGGAGTGTTTGAAGACTTAATTCATTTCAGAATTAATAGTGGCGACGTAGACCTAAAACGACAGATAGAAGGTAAAAAAAATGTTACCTATATGTCGCCATAAATAAATTCGGTCACACAGGAAACGTCGCGCCTTCCAAATCATAAACCTATAAAAGATAGGGTAACACTTCTTCTTCGTGCATATTCTTCTAGAGATATAAAATTAAAACCTACGTTTGTTTATCACTCTGCCAATCCTAGAGTATTTAAAACAGAAAAAGTCAATAAAGAGAGCTTGGGAGTTTACTGGCAATTTAATAAGAAAGCTTAGGTTACCCGTTAGCTTTTCAGCCAATGGACAAACAACAAAATGGACAAAATTTAATATCTTGGAATGCGTTAAATTAGTTTTAAAATCATGGGATGATCTATCCATAAGGGTACTAAGATCGGCATAGAAAAACTTGATGAAAAGTATTTGGGTTGTGCTATAATTTTTTTTTGATGTTAACACCAGCAGCATTGTTAGTACAGTTTTAGAACTAGGAGAATTAGAAAAATATAATGCCGAAAGCATCACAACTTCTTTATTAAGATTAGTTAAAAGTTTAAGCTACCACTAGAAAATTTTCAGGGTTTAGGGACTAATAATGTGGCAGTCATGACTGGAATTAATAAAGGTGTCTTCACTAAATTAAAGAATTTGTGTCCTGACTTGATACTAATCAAATGCGTTTGTCATTTGCTGCAATTAGTTGCAGTTGCTGCGTTAACCCATTAATTACCAACGTTGCGTAAACGCAACATATGGTTTACAATTTTTTTTTAACCGTTTGCAGCTATTTTAGAGTTTCAATTATTTGGTAGTAATTCGAGTATACTATGAAGCTTTCGGGAAAAAATTTAATTTGGCACAATTTTCATTACAATTAAAAAAAAAAAATTTTGAATTTTGCCGATTTTTAGGTATTCTGCAGCACTGTACTTTGAAATTTATTTGCGACGAGTGACTAACAATTTTTGGATTTTGTCATGTCTATTATAAACTATTATCTTTTCGGATCATATTGACGTAAATTTCATTTTTGTAAAAAAAAAATTTTTAATAAGAAATTGAGTAATTTTAATGTTGCGTATTCGCAACGTTGGCGGTATAAGGCAATAAATTTCTATTTTAATACTTTTTATATTGACAGTATATTTCTAAACTCGAGGGGTGACATCGCGAAGTAGTATAAGGGAATAAAACGGTGACATGTGACTTGCTCCAGAATAGAGCAAAAATAATTTTGAAGTTTTACCTTGTCGCACTAACGACCGAGCCCCTTGTCGTAAAAATACAAACTAAAAGAAAATTTTTCTAACCTAACTTTTAAGAATTGTCATAAAACAGTTAATAAATATGATATAAATGTAAATAAACACTGATTTCGATTTCCTAACTTTAAAATGTGTGAAAATAAGTGGAAAAATAATCCAAAAAGACCCCTAACTTTACGTGAATTGGAAGCCGAATTGGAAAATATTACCGATAATGAAATTGACGTTGCTATTATTCCTCCAACGGGAGATGACCTAACTGATGAAGAGTATTTTGACGACAACGATCTAACAGGTAATTTTCGTAAAATAATCTTCTGAATGCTATCTCTATACGTTACATTCATGAGGATAGACTTTTACTAGTCATTTTTCAGGCAATGAAAATGAATTGACCCAAGATGTTGCTGGCACTTATGAAATAATTTCAAATAATATTGATGATACGGTAGACGCCAATTTCCCCGAGCCTTCTACAAGCCAACCCCCTACTCCTGGACCTGGACCAAAAAAAAGAGCCAAATTATCTAAATTTTGTCCAAAATGGGAACATAAAAAACATCCCACATATTTTTCATCGCCTGAGTCCAATCAAATTACCCGTGAGCATACGTTGAAAGAGACTGTAGAAAGAAAAAGTCCTCTAGAAGTGTTTGAAATGTATTTTGACAATGAGGTTCTAACACTTATTGTAGATTTTTCGATAAAATATGCCCATGATAATAATAGACATCAGTATATATTTTCTATAGATGATTTAAGAAAATTTTTGGGAATAATGATTTTAACGGGTTATCACACTCTTCCACAAATGGATATGTACTGGAGTAAAGACGAGGATAAAGGTGTGTCCTTGGTCAAAAATTGTATGAGCAGAAATAGATTTCGAGATATAAAGAAAAATTTACATCTATGTGATAATGCTCTACTAGATAAAACAGATAAATTTTTCAAACTCCGTCCTTTATTTGAACTTATAAATAAAAGAAATGTGCAGTTTGGAATATTTACCTATAACTTATCTATCGATGAAGAAATGGTCCCGTATTTTGGTAAGCATTCAGCCAAAATGTTTATAAAAGGAAAACCTGTAAGATTCGGCTACAAACTATGGTGCCTCTGTTCGTCTGATGGCTACCTGTACCAGTTCATACCATATGGAGGTGCCAGAGTTGACAAAAGCGAATTGGGATTAGGAGCAGACGTAATCATTAGTCTTCTAAAAGTTTTAAAATCGCCTTCAGAACACAGAATTTTTTTCGACAATTTTTTTTCCTCTTATAAATTATTTACTGTTTTGAAGGAACTGGGAATTTTTGCGACTGGAACTATTCGTGACAACCGAATAGAGAAATGTCCCCTGGAATCGGCTAAATCTCTTAGAAAAAAAGAAAGAGGTGAATTCGATTTTTATTTTGATTCAGCTGCAGAAGTGTCTGTTGTTCGTTGGAACGATAATGTTGTGGTTACTGTTATTTCAAATAATTGCTTCATAGATCCCATGGTACAGACAAAGAGATATAATCGGAAAGAGAGGAAAGAAGTGAACATTCCTCAACCTAATGTTATACAACAGTACAACAAACATATGGGGGGAGTGGATTTACATGACAACGGTATTGCAAACTATAGAATTAGGGTACGAGGAAAAAATGGTGGTGGCCCCTTTTTATAAACGTAGTTGATAGTGCTATAGTAAATGCATGGAGAATATATAGATTGGGAAATGACAGCAAAATGAGTCAATTAGAATTCCGGTCCTATTTGGTATTAGCTTTGATAAAATCGTAAAAATTACAAGCCGATTCTGAAAAGACAGAGAACCCAATCAATTTCAAAACTGTACAGACAATATCTCTTGGGCGACCATCCAAAAATAGTCTTCCCAACGAAATCAGAACAGACAAGGTGGGACATGTTATAATAAAAAATGACCAAGGTATTCGTCGTAGATGCCGACAATGTAGAAGCCAAACAATATTCTCATGCATAAAATGTAATGTTTTTTTACATACCGAATGTTTTGCTCCATTCCATGAAAAATAAAAAAAAAAAATTACTCCTTTTTCAGCCAACGTTGCGTAAACGCAACATTTTGTATTAGGTTCACCTATATATTTTTTAATTTTTTGGATTTGTATTATTTAATGTGTTTTTAAATAGATTTAATTAAAAAAATATTTAAAGTTAAATTTTTTCAACCCTTGGCCATTAATGGGTTAAAAGAATTGCCTCGTAATTTAGAGTTTTTAATTCATGAAACTTACGACTGGTTTTCAAAATCACACCTTAGAAAAGAAAAATACATAAATGCTTATATTGCAATTAATGGCAAGAAGCCATTAAAAATACCCCAAGCATGTGATATCCGATGGTTATCAGTTAGTTTAGCTGTGTACCAAGTATATAACCAATGGCTCGAATTAAAAAGCCATTTTAAAGTTTGTTGCTATAATGAAAAGTGCTATACAGCTGAATTGCTATACCAAATGTATACTGATGAGCAAAATTATGCTTTTGTGTGTTTTATTAAACCAGTGTTGCATGATTTAAATATGGTAAATAAAAGTTTTGAAGCTAATAATGCGGACTCTACGAAATTATTAGAAGATTTAGTTAACCCTCATCCGGACTTTGTGTCAAATTGACACAATTTTCAAAATTAATTGATGATATTGTTGTTATTTACGGTCGAATCAACTAGATATTTTGGCTCAGTGAACGAATTCATATTTATTTTAAATTTCCATTTTTGTTTTTGCCATAATTCTTACCTAGTAGCCGGAAAAAAAAAGAATCCTTAATCCGGACTTGATGTGTCAGATTGACACACCGTAAAGTGACACTTTACTAGGTCCCAATTTTGACTTTGCAAGCAGATGTTATTGTACAGGTTGTCGTAACAGGTCTTTGCAATAAAAATTTCATTCTAAACAATTCATTTAGTGAAACGTTTAGAGAAATACGTGTAATATTTTTGGTTTGGTGATACACTTGAATTTATTATTCTACATTTACCAAATGGATGAATCGTGGTTTGATCAGTTTGGTAGTGATGACACTAACACCGAGGATGGTGACGACTATATTCCAAGTGAAAATGAAGTTGAAGATGAAGTAAGGGATGAATATGATACCGACGATTCTGATGTTGACTTCATTGACCAAGAAACAAGAGAGGCGGCTGTTTTAGATTCAAATGTATTGTTTTTATCAAAAGATAAAACAATACAATATTCTAGACAATCAATGCCAATTGCTCGTTCTAATAGTTCTACCTCCTTTGCTTCCAAACAAGGTGCGTATATAACGTATTTCTCGTGTCCTGAAACTATCCGATGAATTGCTTGTGGTATAGGTCCAACACCGTTTGCTACCGCTCGTATATCAGACACATTGTCTGCTTTCTTATTATTTATTGAACCATTTGAAAATACGGTCGTTGAAATGACGAATTTGTATGGCGTTCGTCGCTATAGAGAAAAATGGTTAGCTGTCGATGTAACCACAATGCGTGCTTACTATGGATTGCTTTTATTAGCTGGTGTTTATCGTTCTAAGGGTGAATGTATTGAAGAATTGTAGAATGATAAACATGGCCGCCCAATTTTCGCTGCAACTATGGCAAGTAGCCGATTCAAGGACATCAACCGTTGTCTACGATTCGACGATAAAGAGCAAAGAGAAAACCAAAAAGATAAACTTGCTCCTATTCGCTTTATTTTTGATAATTGGGTTCAACGGTTGAAACAGACGTATATTCCGGGAGATTTTGTTACTGTCGATGAGCAATTGCTTCTGTTTCGTGGCCGTGTACCATTCAAGCAGTACATCCCATCAAAACCGGCCAAATATGGCATCAAATTATGGGTTGCAGCTGACTCTGAGACGTACTATGCATATAATTTGCAAGTGTATACAGGTCGTGATAAAAATTGTGGTCGTGAAACAAATCAAGGGGAACGTGTTGTTCTTGATATGTGTGAAGGTAATTTCTTCGTATATTCTAGTTTTTTTTTTATTTCGATCTTTTTCTTCCGTTAGGGCTAAATGGGAGAAATGTCACTTGCGATAATTTTTTCACATCGTATCGTTTGGCATGTGAGTTGAAACCAATCTTACACCATCGTCGAGCATGTATGTTGTCATATGTTCCGAAGAAACGTCGATTTGTTACTTTACTTTCGTATCATTGGACTGTTCGAATTGACATCATTGATTCCGCTAATCCTGAGAAGAAACCGTACATAATAAAATTTTACAATAAAACTAAGGGTGGCGTCGACGTGTTAGACCAGATGGTTGGTACGTATCGATGCAAGCGAAAAGTGAATAGGTGGCCTGTTGCACTGTTTTGTAACATGCTTGACATTTCTGCTTACAATGCTTTCGTTTTATTTACACAATTGAATACCAATTGGAATAGTGCAAAAAGAAGTTTTCGCAGAAGATTACTTTTGATAGAAATCTGCCAAGCATTATTCATTGTTTTCCTTATATGAAGCAACGAAACACTAGACCACGGGGTACAAATGCGCTGGCTGTTGTAGATAACGTCCGCAAGCAATCAAATGAACAACCATCAACATCGGGTGCTTCAAATTCGCAAGATGCACATGTATCATCACCATTATTATTGGAACACGCACCACCGATCAAAAAAAGAGCCCGTTGTCACATGTGCCCATCTCGCCCAAACAGTAATCTACACAGCATTCGCTGCGACAAATGTATGAAATACGTTTGTCCAGCTCATCGATTTACTGTTTGTGAGGATTGTGTAAAGTTGATTAGCTAAATGATTTTTTTTGTTATTCTCCTTTTTGTATATGAAATTTGTATGTATTTTTTTCAATAAAATAAAAAAAAGTAAAGAAATATCTTTATTTTCATCTATTCTAATGCATTCAATCAAACCAATCATAAGAAAAATAGACAGACAATTATTGTCTGCCATTGTGTCAATTTGANCGTGCGGCCGGGGGTGAGTCGGTTATGTGTTAAACTATGTTGAACTTTCAAGAATACGTATTAGTTTAAGTATTATGCGCCAATTGTATAAAAGAGTTGCACAGTAATACATGGTGTAGTGGAAGACCAATTCACTGTAATTGAACTCCACCATGAGATTGCCTCTAAAAGTTAATTTTGTATTTATTATATTATAATCTTTTTTTTTTATTTGCGATTTTTTGTACTTTTTCTTCTTGTATTTATTTATTTTTGTGAGGCAATAAAGCGATTATTATTATTATACTGACATAACCTAAAAATAAAACAAAAAATTTATAATTCTTAAACCAAAGGTATAAGTTGAGCAAATCATTACCTACTCTACATTTACCTACTCATTTACAAGTTATTCTCAGTCTTACTTGTTTGGCTTTTCTGTCAAAGTTTAAAACAAACAAAATAATTTTTAACAATCTAATATTTCCTCCACGAAATTTAACTGAATTTCTTTTAGGATCAGGAGACATGTCCACCACGTGTCATACTAAATCAAAACATAACATATTATGATGTGGATGAAAGAAAAGACAAAGTTGTAATTGAAGAAAGTTTTGACACAGATGTAAGTAAAAATAGACAAGATAATGTGTATGAAGAAGAAGACCCAGTAGGAGAAAATTTGAACACGACTGTTAATACCGGTTTTGATAGTGACGATAGTATCAAAGACAAAAATTACTGTCCTTCTGATACGTTATCTGAAAGTGATGAAGAATCTATTTTAGGGGAGGTAAATCATGAAGATATGAATATGGAAAATCAAAATACAATAATAGAAAGTGAACAGGAAATGACAGACCCAGCCGATAACAATACTAAGCCAAAGAAAAAATTAACAAGAAAACGAACGAGAAATCCCGAATCTTGGGAAAAAAATACCCGGAAGAAGAGAAGAAATATTGGACAAGAAAAGGTTAGTACAAAGGAAAAAAACGTTGTTGCAAAGAAAATGAAAGATTCCTGTTCAGAAAAATGTAGACTAAAGTGTCGCTCTAATATTACAGAAGAAGAGAGAAAGAATTTATTTGAATATTACTGGAGATTGGGTGATATCGAGCAGCAAAGGTCTTTCCTGAATAAATGTATGTCTGATTGCATAAATCCTGAGTATCAAGCTTCTAAACCTGGTAGCAATCGCTCAAAAAATGTGAGATATATATTTTCAATTGATGAACGCCATATCCAAGTATGTAAAACATTCTTCAAAAATACTTTGGCCATAAACAATAGATTAATTTTTACCACGATTAAGAAAAGAAATGTGCAAGGAGGCATAAACAAGGACCAAAGAGGAAAACGTAAAAGTGATAAAGCAATACGGGAGGATATAAAGGACGATATTAGGACGCATATAAATTCTTTTTCCCGTGTGAGTTCTCATTATTGTCGAGCGCGGACCAATAAAGAATACTTGGACGGAAGTTTAAATATCAGTACTATGTACAGACTGTACGTCGAAGACTGCGTTAAAAAACAGAAACAGTATGCTAAACATTGGGTGTATGCGCAAGTCTTAAATACTGAAACAAACATAGGATTTCATATCCCCAAAAAGGACCAAAGCAGTTTATGTGAAAACTACAAAAATGGGAGCGAAGAGAGTAAAAAACTTATTAAACAGAAATTTGAAGATCATCTTAGAGAAAAGAACTTAGTAGACAGGAAAAAGCAAGTGACATCGAAAATAAAAATGTGGAAGTATACTGTTATGACCTACAAGCGGTACTGTCGACGCCCTGCGATGTAAATAGTTTCTACTACAAGAGAAAATTAGCCACCTGCAATTTTACACTATTTGACGTCAAGAAAAAGAAAGGATACTGCTATTTATGGCACGAAGGTGTCGCAAGAAGGGGAGCTAATGAGATTGCAAGCTGCGTGTACAAATTTATTTCCTTATCCTCAAAAAAAAACTTGGTGTTTTACTCAGACAACTGTACTGGGCAAAATAAAAATAAATTTATAATTGGGATGTATTTATATTGCATTCAAAGCATCGAGAAAATAAAATCTATTTCTCATAAATTTCTCGTCGTTGGCCATACTCAAAATGAGGGGGACAGCATGCATGCTGCCATAGAAAAAGAAAAAAAAAGAATGCTGAAAAGTGGACCCATTTACGTGCCGTCCCAATGGAGTGTCGTTGTTGCTAGTGCTAAAAAGCAAGGTACCCCTTACGCAGTTGATGAAATTTCGACAACAGATAAAATTGATTTTAAAACCCTATCGAAAAAAATTGGAAATAATTACAACATAAACACTGATAAAGAAAAAGTAAATTGGAAGGATATCAAAGTATTTAGAGTAGAAAAGGAAGAATATTTTACAATTCAATACAAGACATCTTATGGACAAGAATCATTCCAAAAATTTCAGGTGCGAAAAAGTCTGAGATTGCGAAATAACAGGAATGTCTTGGACCTCACTCCAGCTTATACAAATCCTCCCACAATTTCTTTGGAGAAAAACAAGAATTTAATGGAATTGTGCGCCGAAAATGCTGTCAAAAGTGTACACTGGCCCTTTTATGAAAGTTTAATGACTTCAAACACCAGCAAATCTGAGACAGAGTCCGAGGATGAATAATTTTATATTTCATGAATATATTGTTCTCCAAATTAAGTATTTTTTATAAAATATTTGTATTTTTGATATAACTCATAATAAATGCGTTCTTATCTTTTTTATGAATTATTTCTATACTTGTTGCAATATATATTTTTATTACATTACCATATTTAATTCAATAACGTAACAACTAATATCAAACTTCTGTTTTTACGGTAATCAGGTAATTTTCTTTTTTATTGGACAATACTCACAAATGTATCAAGTGATTCAATGGTTATGAGCCAGTTCAGAAGTTAATTAAAATCAAGGATAATTAGACTATCGGTATTTTTATGTCACCTGAATTTTCAAATAGTAGTTATCTCAAAACATTAAATTTTGACTTGTTACTGTATGGTACTGGGGTATCGACATATGCAATTAAGCATCAAAATTTCATTTTAAGCCATTCATTAGTAAATTGAGAAAAAAATCCCAAAAAAGTTTATTTTTCGGTCCGCTTGGGTAGTATAACACCTTAAAACAGGAATTTCTGTTTGATTTGATTTTTAAATATGATAAATAATGTCAGTGTGATTTAACAAATACTTTAAACGCGATTCTCTCAACACCTTTTTCTTGCTTGGTACAATAGGCTTATGCCTATTTTACTGAGACATTTTTTAAGATATCAACTTTGTTTTGGTGTGAAAATATTCATAATTTACTCCTTTATTAAGACAAAATAATAACTCAAATATGAATTTTTTAGATAACTGGTTTCTTTTCGCATCAAAATAGTAATTTGTTGATTATTTTTACTTGTTTGTTATCTGAACTTATGAATTATTATTTTTAAACGTTTTATATAAAAGCAAATTAAGAAAGATGAATTTTCCTACTTTAATTTGCTTCTTTTTTTCACAATTATTAAGCTGATTCTTCAGATCATGAAACCTATTTCCTATTTTCATATAAATAACATATCTTTTTATAAGTAATTTCCTTTTATGCAAATTTTTTGGGAATGTAACAACAGAATGTTATATTATTTAAATTTGCTTTGTGTAGTTTTCTTAGTGTAATTAAGAATTCTAAAATATAACTGATTCTCTTTAAATGCTTTAATAACAGCCTTATTCATGAATTATACCATTGTTCTATTACTCTGAAAGAGTATGGTGAATTGAATTACATTCCTTTGAAATGAATTATGAAATTGTAATAACAGTAACATAAAACCCATTTTTTCCATTGCAAGGTCATTAACTTATTCTCTCTTCTAATTGTAATCTAAAAAGTAATAAGCATACATTTCAGGATTTTATAAAAGAAAAATTACTTTCTCACCCAGCGTAACCATCTTTATCACTACCGAATAAGCAATATGGGCAATATGTAAGTGAAATCAATTTTAAATACATTAACCCACCAAAAATTTAACTTTTAACGCGTCTCTATAAATTGTTATGACAGCTATGAAAAGAAGGTTATCTGCAATAAGTTGGTGATAAGCTCGTAACCAACGTATAAACGAAAAAGAACTAAATTGTTTTAAATTTTAAGAGACAATTAAAGTTAATGACAATTAACTAGAGACAATTAAAGAGGAGTTATAATAAAAATTAAGTAAATTTTTTCTTGATCATTATCGTTAACAAAGAATTATTATTTATTAATAATTGTGTTAGTGGTGTTGTTTTACTAATACCACTAATAGATGTCGCCATTTCGTTTGTGCCTGGCAACGGTTTTGAGTTTTGACAGTTTTAATATTTTTTTTGTTTAATGTTTGTTATTTGATTTAATTTAATTGTGTTGTGTGGTTTAATGATTTTGTGAATGTTGAAACTATGTGAAGACATTTATTAGTGTTAATTACTCTTCTATATGTTATCTGTAAGGTGTTAATGTCTTGTTTTTGTTACAGAAAATCATGTAATTCCTTATGAGAAGTTAATATTAAGAGAAAATCTGACTGGAACTCAAAATACTCCTGATAGATCTCTGAGTCCATTCGTGATGTTATCTGGACACTTTGTTGTGAATGGTCTGATTCTGAATTGGTGAAAATTCTGAATTGTTTAATATACACATTATAAGAGAGTGTTGATTTTAGTTGTCACAACAGATATCGCAACTATTGTTAGAAATATGACAAAATGTTATAGAAAGAAAGTTGCTCTAGGTTTAGTATTGCATTATCTACCATATTGAAACAAATAATTGAGCTTCAAATGTGTTAGATACAGCGAATATGTTCAAAATTTTAAATGGAACATGCCCAATTTTATTATGTATTATAAAACTATAAAAAAATCTATTTACAATAATGATATCACATAATTAGGGATGACTCTTTAATTGATGATCCTGTTCATGCCAAATCAGCTGACAAAACTGGTCAGATCAAAACACAACTATTTAATTGTGAACAAAATGTATGTATTATTTAAAGATGATTCAAAACTAGCATTCCAAACGAAAACTTTATGTAAAAAAAGCTATTTCAAAAAGAATTGAAAGAAATCTTCTTTTCCCATCAGTCTTCGTTTTCGAGATAGCCGTTTTTTAATGAATTTTGAATTTATTTTAATTGAAACAGCTGTATTTATTAAAAAAGAAGATTTATTTAAATAAAAAAATGATTATAAATGTAGCTAAATGGTACATATTGTATTTTAAGAGAAAAATATGTAAATACCTATATTTAAAAGTAAAACAGGAAATAAATACTATCACTGTTTACTCAAAATTACACTTTTGTAATTATGGCGTACCGAAAGTATTTTTTCTGCGTTAACAGCAGTTAATCTTGAACGGCGGTCTTCATAAATTATTCCCAATTCAGAACATGCGCGTTCGCTAGAAACGCTACTTGCAGGGCTTCACAAATATTTTTGTGCTATTTTGCTTAATTTGGGATACAGTCTTCCATGGTCTTTCTATCAAACAATTGGATCAGAACTTCTGTCTATTATAGGTAAATTCAAAAATGCATTAATTTGTTGTAGAAAGTTATTATTAAAATTTGATAATTCATTTAGGTTGCTATTCCACACGCTTAAAATATCGTCAACATATCTAAATCATTTGATAATTTTATCATTAAATGGATTGGCAAGGTCATGTATTTTGTTTTTGTCATATTGGTTTATGAATATGTCTGCTATTATCCCCGAAATAGGGAGACCTATTAGTAATCCTGTGGTCGATTTGTAATTTTTGTTGTTGAATTGACATAAGTGTTGATTAATAAGACGGTTTAAGATTAGGGTGAGATTGGCAACTGTAGATCCATGTTGGAAATGGTGAACGAAAATTTCTTTTATAATGTCATTGGTAAAATCGGTATCAACGTTAGTGTAAAGGTTTATTACGTCGAAAGAGACTAAAATATAGATTTCTTGTATTTCAAGAAATTGTATTATCGTTGTCGTGGGACGCGTGTAGTATAACTAATATTAAGTTTCTGTGTGTGGTAAGGTTGGTTGAACAGATTTTATCTGGAGCTCGCCTTTTGCACAATGCCATTTTTTTTTTTTTTTTTTTTTTTGTAGTGTTAGGTACTAAGTTTTTTGATCTCTTGTTGTTTAAACATTCTAGTTTAGAATATATCTACACTATAGATACAATTTTTGTTATTATTATATCGTTATTATTATATATTAAAATATTATATTAATATTTTCTTTTTCTTTTGTTGTATTGAATGGTATGTGCAATAAAGATATTTATTATTATTACTATAAAGTTTGCTAGATGTATATTGGGTGAGTTATAGAAAGTTATGATAGGTGTAATGGGCATATTTATTTTGTGAACACATCTCGGAGGGCTCGAATCGTTGATTTCCTTGTAATATTTTTCATAGGCATGACGTCCAACCATCGTGAATACCCGTCAATTACAAGTAACAACATTTTTCCCTAGTATGGGCCAGCGAAATCAATGTGGATGCGTGTCCATACTTCAGACAGTACTACTCAAGAATACAACGGTACTCTTATTTCGTTTTTTCTAGATTTCTGACAAAAATTACAAGTTTTCAAAAAATCTCACTATATCATCATCGATTTTCTGCCAATAGACATAAAGACGCGCTAGAAACTGCATGGCAATAATACCAATATGCCCGTTGTGTAGCGTATGTTGTATCTCGCGTCGAAGGCTCTCTGGTATGTAAATCCTATCTTTCCATAACAATAAATAGTCTTCTACCGACATTTCCTCCCTTTTTTCAAAAAATGTATGAAATTCTTCAGGCAAATACTTCTTTTCTGGGCAGCAATCCCGAACGTATCTTGAGACTCTCTGAAAAACCTCATCCACGCAACTGTTTCTTTGCAATGACTTTTTCTTTATTGCAAGATGTTTTATACGAAGATGTAAGAGATGTGGTCGATTAGGTGATAGATCACATCTACTGTTGATGCTCGATTTTGTAGTTATAACAATTTAACAACATCGCCCATCTTTGCAATCGATTTCTTGCGACCTTATTTATTATTTTCTCCAAAGATTCTTTCTAAGGGTTTATGATCAGTCAACAACATAAATCTTCTACCGCAAATATAATGGTGAAATCGGGTAACAACAAATATTATTCCCAAAGCTTTTTTGTCAATGGCCGAGTAACGCTTTTGACAATCGTTACATTTTATCGATGCAAACGCAATCGGTCTCAAATTGCCATAGTCGCTTGTTACAACTATTGGTAACTGTGGATGATAGTGTATTAAAGTATTGTACGAAGATAATACTTCTTTTAATCGATTAAAAATGTTCTCATCTTGTTAAATATGAGTTCAATAAAACACGTGCTCTCATTTGCTACGTTTTTTATTAACTGGTTTCTATAACTCGATGATACACGTAATACAAATGTCATATACGGTATTGTAACGCCATCCAGTGGTCAAATTAACAATACATTACATCACTATTCCAACAACTATTACACATGTTATGTGTAATTTTGGAATGAATCTTCCACAATAAGATATTGCTCCCAGAAATGACCTTAGTTCGGTTATATTTGTAGGAGAAGGCATTTCCTTAATGGCCCTTACTTTTTCTCCCGTTGGATGTAATCCATTGGCATCAATGGCAAAAATGTTACTCGTTCTTTTAAAAAATGACATTTCGATTTTTGAGTTCTAATTCCAGAATTTTTTAGTCGCATAAAAACTTCCCACAACTAGTCTTTCACGCATTAGTTATGTAAGAAATTTACTCATTCGTTACTTATCAGTAATCGCAGTTACCGATTACCGACTGTGTACTCATTCGATTCCTTTCAGTAACTGCAGTTACCGATGCATTTACATCATACTGCTGCTTTGCCGGCCCCTCAAACGTGGAAATAGCATTAAACAATAAACTATCTTCATCCCATCGAAAAATATTAGCAGCTGTTTCCAATGTCTTCACCCACTGTGATACTGTTACGGGTGATGATGTAAACCGGTCATTTACGATATGGACCGGGCAATATCGTTAAAAGCCATTCCTGTCGATTTTTACGTTAATGGCCGGTCGGTAACGTAAATTCCCTCTAATAGTGGGCAATGTTGTTAGATGTAAAACACATTTGATACAATTAACAACAACGACTGGGCACTTTCTTTAATGACCACATCATGTTAGACAATGATGAAAATAAGCAGGGTGTTATTATGCTAATTGTCTGCTTTATTCTCACAAGGCAGGCTTCCATGGCATTTTGAATTACATAATATTCCTGTCGATTTACATAAACATTTCTTGGTCTTGCATTTGGTTTTGCACTGACATCGTTGGTATCCCTGAGAACCAGAGGGACTAGCGCAAGCAGCAGCTTCACGCAATGTGATTTCCTTTTCTGTGGCTCCGTGCAAAAGTTGGTCTTTATCGAGAAGTTTTTCTTTACAAGGATTGAACTGGGATCTGGTGTACTTGGATTTTAAGACACCGCTTTCTGTACCTAAAAATAAAATAATGAACTTAACAGTTTCAATTTTATTCCTAACTTACAAAGCTTGTACAGATTATCCTCAACGTGAGTGATCACCGCTAGCACATTTCGTGGCGATCCACGTGCTCTGTCAACATCAGGTACAGGAACACGTACAGTGGCCCCCACATCCACTTCCGAAAATTTTTGATTCGATAACTTCATCATTTTTTGCGCTTGCTTTTCCAAACATTCTCTAGATTTCTTTCTGTGACTGACGATATTTTCTTGAGTTCTGCAGTGGAAACAAATTCCTTTAATACCCGTGTCGCCCTCCGGTAGTAAAGTGTTGCTTGTATTGCATTTCAGTGAAACCAGTGAGGCTAAAAAATATGAAAATAAGTATAACTTTAGCAAAATCTGGCTCAGTTACTTACGCTCCAAATCTTTATCTCGCTTGTTCATTTCTGGATCCGATTCTGTTTTCTTGGTTTGTTTAGGCGCTTTTATTTCAGATGTACTGTCATTATCGTCTCTATTGTCTTCTGTAGTATCTCTTGTATTATCATATGTACTATCTTCTGCATTATCTGCTGGTATGCGTAGAGTAGTTTCGTTAATTTGCTGATCTTCTTGTAGTGCTGCTGTTGCTGCTGCTTCGAAATCTTCTTCAGAATTAAGGTTTGGTATTTCATCGTAAGGGATTCCAGCTGATGCCAACCCCACCCTTGCTGAACACCCAAACATCGCTTCGTAAGGTGATCTGCCGATACCTTAAAAATACATATCTATCACTTAACATTCATAAATAAGGAAACATTGTATCCTTCATGACCCTATG
>NW_019281342.1:0-16159 GCF_000648695.1 Onthophagus taurus | reverse complement strand
AAATCTCGAAAATAAAAGATGGGAAAAAAATTCTACCTACGCCACTGAATTCTTCGTAAAAAGTTGCCCATATAATGTTTTATTTATAATACTCCATCTTTGATAATAAGTGAGATATTCGCGATTGTCGTTTTCGCAAAATTTTCAGTTTTTGCCGATAGGGCGAAAACAAAAGACGATAGCTGTTCGGAGTTTTCGGCATTAGCATTTTCTCGAAAAACGAGATCATGACATGTAAGCTACTTTTTCTCTATCTCTTTTAGTTTCGGAGATAGCCTATGCGGACATCGAAATTGGGACACCCTGTACAGTGGCGAGACAGTAAAATGACACTAGGCCGAGAGAGTAGCGTGGCACTCGGTCCAGTAAATAGAATACGGTCCGAGTGACTGTCTCGCCCCGGTTTTAGGTCGAGCGCTCGGCTGAGCACTCGGTAATATGTTTATACCAACCGAGGACTCGGCCGAGTACACTGTCTCGCCACTGTACTCGTTACGTGTGACCTAGGCTTAACTGCCAACTACGAGATAACCCGTACTTATTTTTCTTGCCTAGGACGCCAACTGCGGTTTATTTCGTAGCTTCATTGCGTAACATATTTGTACAGCTACGAATAAAGTTGTAGTATAATAGTGTAAATATGAATAGATGACCTCAGGGAAGAAAAGAAAGAACCAGGTCCAGGGGTTGGTTCTGTAGCCAAAGTAAAATACAAAAAATGCACAGGTGTTGAAAGACTGAGAATCATCCAACGACATAAATTCTATTTCAACACTCTCTAGTTTCTTAATTAACTTTAAAGCAGTGCACGGTTTTAAATGTAAGAAGGGAAAAATTGACCTTTATCTACTATAACAAATTTTTTAGTACCTAGCTTACTTTACATTTAATAACTATCACTCGGGTTTATTTTAAAATTTCCGTGCAGATATAAGTCAGAAATGGCCGGAAAACTGCTGATGTGTCTCTTGGACATTTCTTTTCGACTCTGTTGACATGACGCCTTTTGTTAACACTTTGTCCTGCATTTTTATCCATACAGTTCTTTTATGACAGCGGCAGGTACATGTTTCCTTATAAACGAAGAGCAAGAGAATTGTCAATTTTACTAAAAAAAAAGTACACATTGAAATATACACGGTGTAACAAGGTTTAAGAAAAGTTTCTTAAATACATCCTTTTTACACACTGTATTAAACGGTGCCAATACTGCCGATATATGGAGTATAGTATATTGTCAATAGTTTTTTTGACAATTCTAAACATGTACCGAACTTGTGATTAACATGGTATATTACCATGTTGTGCAATTCTTTATGTTCCACTTGAAATATGAAATTTCATTCAATATGTGTCATTTCTGGAGGTGTTCACAAATGCTCTGCAGAAAGAGATGAGTAGATTACTTTGGGTATTTGACCATATGCCATTCTGAAATATACTTATCACTATTTCCTTCAGACATTTGTGTACGTGCAAATTTTTTCTGCTTTGCTTTGGATAATATTTGTTTAATTGCTGGTTTCAATGGTAACAGTATGTATAAGCTATATTTTATATAAAAATTGAATGTTTTTTGAATGTTCTTGCTATGTGTTATAATCTTTCACGGGCGTCCAGATCTTTCTCTACGTCTTAATATTGTTTTTTAACTTGCTGCTTTAATGATGCCATTCGTTTAAACAATTCTGACTGTTTTTCTTCTTCATTGTTGCCTTTAGGTCCCTGAGTTTGAAAGTCATTCTTCAAATCATTCTCTAAAGTGTCCAGTTGATAAGTCAATTCATTTTCAATTGTTACGTTACAGGAACGCACCAGATCTCTGCGTCCGTTAACCCATTATTCTATATCCATCCGCATTCACACTTTTGCTTTCAAATTTTGGGTTTCGGTTACGTTCTGGTAGAAAATACTTTCGTTCCGAATACTCTTAATTTGTTAATATCAAAATGATTGACCT
Organism: Onthophagus taurus; assembly: GCF_000648695.1. Lineage (NCBI taxonomy): Eukaryota > Metazoa > Arthropoda > Insecta > Coleoptera > Scarabaeidae > Onthophagus > Onthophagus taurus. The sequence continues at coordinate 14,199 of NW_019281342.1, read as the reverse complement.
TCCTATACCACAGTTTAATTGGTGTAGGTGCCGTTCGATTAAATACAAAAACCGCCGTATTACAAGGTTTAGCCCAAAGTTTTATAGGTAATCCCTTTTGAGTAAGCATAGCACGAGCTGCTTCTATTACAAAACGACTTTCAACATAAAACTGCGTTTTGATAAAGTGTCTTTCAATGTTTTGTTTAGAAATTCAGTTCCCGTGGCACACAATAATGTTTTAATACGAACACCTGCAGTATCTTCTTCGTTAAAAAAGTTTCAATACACTTTGCTGCCTCAGCTTTGGTCTTAAGGCAAAACAATACCTTGGCCCACTGATATCGTCCAATCAGATCGGACCAGATTGGACCTATGTCTCATCCGACATAGGTCCAATCAGATCGTATATAAATCTGATAGATTCATTCACAGTCAAGCTCAGCTTTCTTTTTCTTTTTGAGTTCACTATTTATTTCATTAAATAAATTATGCAACTCATCGATATGGGTAATCATATCAATTGCATTGACTTAGACAATTTAAATAAGAGTATTTTTGTATGTAAAATTGTATGCTCCTTGTGATTTGTAGCTCTTATTGGTCGTAGCTCGACAGCGAAAAAACTTATGATTTGATTTATAAAAGGAGCAGTGTGTGATAACAAAACAAGTTTCAAATTCTTATTTCTCGTGCTCGAAAACATAAACTACCAAATTTTATGTTAATAGTACAGAAAGTTTCAAAATTATCAAGAAATTTCGAAAGAAGAAATTAACTTTCAACATCCTGTACCTCCGGTATTCGGATTTCCCATTCTTTCTGACTCACCCTGTATATCTCGTGTGGTTACAATATTATTAGCGTCAAAATTGATCGTAAAACATTAAAAAAACCTCTGAACTTGTGGTTGACAACTAGTCGATACCAGCTACCTTCGCTGTTGTGTTAAATGGATGATTTAACTGCATTCTTTCTGCTAACTCAAATGTAATCCGACGAGCATCCAAAGGAGTTATTCTAAATATTATAAAAGTATTATATTATAAAAGCGTATTTCTAATTAGCTCTTTGAGATTCTAGGTTTATTATTTATAACAGTATTAAAAAATTCCCAAGTATAAAATATTTTATTTTTAAATGAGTATTACAAACGAGTCTACAGTGCTACATTAATGTTTAAACCAACCAGGTAAAGACCACCTGGTTGGTCAAGCACGACTTCAGATAGGAGAGGAAATATCTGAGGAAAGTATCGGATGTTGTTTCTTTTATAAGTATACAAAAACATTAAAATGAAGCTTTCTCTAAATAAGTCTTGGAACTGTCAAATTTTCTTTAAAAAAATTCTAAGTATCCTTTATAATAAATCAATTATTAGGTAAAGTGAATCAGCAGTGAGATCATTTCATTATTAAAAAAAATGGACAGTTCCACGTTTAATATGCAGTGGAGGCAGCAATATCTTCTCTTTCGGCACCAGAGGTGCACGAATAATATTGCCCATTTCTAACTTGCTGTGCTCTCTGTGTTTCCATTCGTGGCATGCATATTGGTCTCCGGTAAATCGTGTGTCCCAATCGCACAAAAACCACATATATTTTATGTAGCCGCTTCAAAGCCACAAAGCATTGCTACAACTTTTAAGCCGACGTTACACGTCGCAATTGACTGCTGAGCGGCAACGGAGGAGCGTGGTTTGACTATTCCCGTCAAAATTTAATAGCTCATAGATGTTCAAAATGTTTTTCATCTTTTTCGATTCGCATTTATTCACTCTAGTTTTGATAAAAAAAACTGCCACTTGAATTTCGGCCCTGGACAAGTTTCTAATGGCACTTCGTATTCTCTCCATCACATTTTCCTTGGTGGTTGGTTTTTCTTGAAAAACCAGGTCTTTTAACCCCATAGATAAAAATCTAAACAAGTTAGATCCGGGGAACGCGCGGGCCAAGAAGATAGGCTGGCTCTTCTAATGGAACCACTGGTGAACCACTAATGAACCACAGGTTCCTTCTTGTTTCTAGGAGACGTTTTCTGAAAGGTGTGGAAGGAAAACGTTTAAAAATTCCAAAAACCGTACTCCGTTAAGGGTTTCGTCGAAAAAATGTGGGACTATAAGTTTTTCTTCCACTATTCCGCACAATACGTACAAACTCTAACGATTTTGATGCTCTACCTGTCGCGTCCAATGTGGATTTTGCTCTGATCAATAATAAATATGCAAATTCACACCACCCGGGCTATTGAAAGATGCTTCATCCGTCCATAGTATTTGTGATAAAAAGTTTTCATTTTCCCGAATAATACTTACTAGCCAATGACTGTTAACAACAATAAGTCTGTTATCATAATCAGCTTCTGTTAAGGCCTGATATAAAACAATATGGTTCTCAAATAACAAATGTTATGTAATATTACACAAAAAAAGCCTTACCAACGACGTCAAAATATAATACCATAAAATGATTTTTTAAAGATTATATTACAATTTCGTCAGTTTCGTCGGTCATTTTTATGGTCGATCCACCACCGGTTTACAACTGTTCTAACTGAAATTTAACAGTAAAAATAAATGAAGAAAATGCAGCAGGACTTTACTGCCGTGCGTTACTTACCTTATTCGTAGAATTGTGTTTCCTAGCGTTTCTCTTTATAAATCCATATAAATCTTTCAATTGTTTGCCTTTCTTGTTCCCGATGTTTAATTATAATTATCTTTCTTGTTCCCGATTGCGAATTCTGATTAAATTGATCTGTGAGTTCAACCCAGGCTTATTTCTTTTCTTATACAAATAATTGATCTATTGCCTCCTGCGGGTATTTCTGGATATCTTTATAGTATAGATAATTCTCTCGTCTTCTCTCTTGAGATGTACTTCTAAAATAGTTATAAATAAATTCAATGTTTAATCTTTGCATCAGGATAAATTGATTCCTTTTATTGTTCAAAATAGTGTCTTAAATCTCACTGGTTTTTCTCGGTTCTACAATGTCAGTTGAGTGAATAGTACTTGAAATTTCATTCTTACTCTCCTCCGAATTAATTGGTAATTCGAAATTCTTGTCGATCTGTTTTGTTTCAATTCCTAAACCCAAGCGATTTTCTATGCTTGTAGATGGCTATTGACATTTTTTTGCCAGTTGCAACAATTCTTCATCGTCTAATTGCATTGTCATTGAGTCAGTAATCTTCTTCGGCATTATGATTAGTTGTTCTAATTTGATGCGAGATAGGGCATCTACATCCTTATTTAGTTTACCCTTTTTGTATTTAACATTAAAGTCGAACTCTTCTAATTTAATCTTTCACCTCATCAATCGCGGTTCTTTTAACCCTTTCGAGACGGCACTTTTTTCATAATCAATGACCCACAGACGGGCGTCTTAATATTGGTAGCGTGACTGACGTCGGATATTTCCGACAGAACATTTCTGGATTCTGGACAGAACAAAAAACAAATAAATAGATGAAAAGTAAAAAAATAATTATTATTATTACTGTATTTCTGAACAACTAAACATTTATTATTGTATTATTATCGAAATAAAAATGGATACAGAAAACTGGACTGACTGCACTTCACAAAAACTCTCAAAATTTGGTGGTTGTATGATATCTGTCGAAACAAGGTACGATACATAAACCTACATTACACTCTTTGCACATGTATCGAGATTCCTTTCTTTTTTTGACTCCTGTGGTAGTGTTGGCACAGACCATACAGCGCCGTAAAGCTCGCTTTGATTTTTGGGTACCAATGAAGGAAAATGACGGTCTGTAATCCTTTTCAAATTATGGCAAACACGAGGTGGCACTTTACGCTGAAGGCTATCTCTGATAAGAATAAGAATATTGGTTATTATAATGATAAAAATGATACAAGAAATCTTTGTTGTTACCTTTCTAATAACTGACGAATAACATTCTTATGAAATACAGCTAGCGGAACCTTTTTCTCATTTTGTGTCAAAAATAATGCATGACTATTTAGTAAACAAATGTCCAAGACATGAAAAAACAATTTCTTGTACCATTTGACGTTTTTTCTCATAGAATCTATACTGCTTATTAGCATATCCGATCGATCAACAGCTCCAATTTGTGCATTATAGTCTAACACGCACAAGGGCTTCTTTATATTATCTCCAGATTTACGGTCNAAAAATTGATGAGTACTAAAACTTAAATAGAAATATATTCTTAGTAGTAGTAGAATTACCAAGTAAAATTAGCAAAATATTTTTCTTCAAAGTCTTAACCCTTTCGAGACGGCACTTTTTTCATAATCAATGTAATAAAAATGGATACAGAAAACTGGACTGACTGAACTTCACAAAAACTCTCAAAATTTGGTGGTTGTATGATATCTCTCGAAACAAGGTACGATACATAAACCTACATTACACTCTTTGCACATGTATCGAGATTCCTTTCTTTTTTTGACTCCTGTGGTAGTGTTGGCACAGACCATACAGCGCCGTAAAGCTCGCTTTGATTTTTGGGTGTCCGGTACCAATGAAGGAAAATGACGGTCTGTAATTCTTTTCAAATTATGGCAAACACGAGGTGGCACTTTACGCTGAAGGCTATCTCTGATAAGAATAAGAATATTGGTTATTATAATGATAAAAATGATACAAGAAATCTTTGTTGTTATCTTTCTAATAACTGACGAATAACATTCTTATGAAATACAGCTAGCGGAACCTTTTTCTCATTTTGTGTCAAAAATAATGCATGACTATTTAGTAAACAAATGTCCAAGACATGAAAAAAAAATTTCTTGTACCATTTGACGTTTTTTCTCATAGAATCTATACTGCTTATTAGCATATCCGATCGATCAACAGCTCCAATTTGTGCATTATAGTCTAACACGCACAAGGGCTTCTTTATATTATCTCCAGATTTACGGTCCAGTTTAGGAAGAGTAACTATTTGGTTTTCATGCATTGTAGAAAGCGTGGTTACATCCCTGCGGTCCTTCCATTTCAAGGCTAATAATTTCTCAGTGCTTTTCCATACCGTCTCCCCTTTATTCAATTTTTTCTTTAGATCTGGCATACCTCTCCGATTTTGTCGAACTGTTCCACAGGTGTTCGTTTTTCTATTGAGCAGAAACAAAGATAGCGAAGGGCTCGTGTAGAAATTATCGGTATAATAGAGGAAATGTCCTTTATCTAGGTATGGCGTCAACAATTTAATTACAACTGCACCTGTAATTCCCAAAAGAGGATTAGTTTTGGTGTCAATATCTGTCTCCTTTCCAATATAAACAATAAAATCTAGAATGTAGCTTGTCTCGCAGTCGCACAAGACATACAACTTGATTCCGAAACGATGCCTCTTCGATTTTATGTATTGTTTAAATACAAGGCGTCCTTTGAAAAGTACCAAACTTTCGTCAATAACAAGAGACTCAAGTGGATACATTGCATTCTTAAATCTTTCTTTGACTTTTTCTAACACATTTCTAATTTTGAAAAGACGATCTTGTTTTGAAGCTTCGTTGTTGTTGCTGAAATGCAAATGTCTATATATCGATTGAAACCTATCTCTTGACATGCATTGTCCAAAAATAGGAGAATTTATTAGAGGATCAGTTGACCAATACTCATGCAAAGATAATTTTTTGTTTCTCGGCATTAGTAAATTTAGTGCTAAAAAAACATAAAACTCTGACTTATGAAGATCTTTCCAGTCATTTGTATTTTCTGCACCATAGCGATTTGTTTCATGTACGATTATGTCAACAATGTCTTCTGTGAAAATGCTCGAGAAGTAGTGTAATTCAGTTGAATTTGAACTGAGATTGAAATCTGGATTTACACCACATTGATCACTTATAAACGCATGTTTCTTAGGCTTAAATTCGTTATCTGTCCACTGTATATTGATCTCATGAAGCGGCTGTGCCTCTTCTTCGTTCTCGTTATTATTTTCAGTGGTGTCGTTCGCATTTTCTAAGTAATCGTCACCACTATCAGCACTCTCAAAAGACTCACTTTCGCTCGATGATTCGGGATTATATTCACTTCCGCTATCAATAAATGGTTCGTGGTTATCTACAACTTTTAGAATATCTCTAACTTCTTTGTCACCTAAATCACACCAGTTGTTGGATTGGGTATCAATTTTTTTAGCTCTTTTAGGACGCGAGGGACCTGCATCGTCTTCCGATGACATTTTGTACATTATTGAAGAAATTGAAACAAACATGTGCAACGCATATTCATCATACCTGCACTCTCGGTTACTGTCGAATATCTCCGTTAGATCGGATTATACCGACATTAGTTTCACAAGCAGTATAGAAGCAAGTCGGATATATCCGACACCAGTCTGAGAATCAAATTATGGAAAAACTGATATATCCGACATCCGTCTCGAAAGGGTTAATGACCATAACCATACTAAAGGCTTCAGATCGGTGTAAATTAAGAATCTTCTGCCATAAAGATAATAATAATAATAAACAAGTTTATTATTCAATGTAATTTTCTGCGACTGATCACATTTAACCAGCTCACTTCAACCAATTTGTGACTAATGTGCTCTCGTCGCCTTATCCCAAAAATTAGTCTCATACATGAATTTTGTACTTTTTGTATTTTTTGAGTTATACGTTTAGATAGAAAAGAGGAGTACAACATGTCCCCATAGTTAAAACCAGGTAACACCAGGCTCTCACAAAGTAAACGTTTACTGTTACCGGTGAGAAAATACCGCGCGTTATAAATGGTTTTTAATTGGCGGTATGCCGCTCAGATCTTTTTATTAATATACTCATTGAAAGTTAGATTCTCGTCAATAATTATTCCCAAACTTTTAACTGAATCTTTGCAAGTTAATTATTGGTTTCCTATGCGTATGTCAAGTTTAGATTTAATACTTTCCCTAAGTTTATTCGGACCAAAAACAATAACATCTGTTTTTGCTGAGTTAATTAATAAATTATGACGACGAGACACATCCACAAGATTATCCAGGTCAGCACTTATCCAATAATAAAAACACAATTATTTGCATAGAACGATGACAAATTTATTTTAAAAAATATCGGTGCTACAGATTCTGTTTCGGTTACTTCGTGTAACCGTCTTTCAGGCACGACTAAAATGTAAGGAAACATGTTATATTAATTGACTTAAATATTAAAGGGTGTTAGATACCTTCAATTGTTAACATTTCATCATAAAGGGGCTAAGAATCATCTTATAAACTATATTGAGGTTGAGAAGCATCGGTATGGAAATAGTTTTTTAAGGTTAAATATTGAAAATGTTTCACTCACGGATTGCGCATGACGATTCGGGTCGATCGGTGGGCGGGAATTTTCAAAAAAAATCAAAAAATATCTATGATCATTGAATTCGATATTGTCGTTGATTAATAATTCTTTTTCACTGTTACGAATATGAAATTCTTCAAATAAATCCATCTTCTTAGATTTAAGAAGAGGTTTCAATAAATGAATGTTATTTATAACAGAACTGTGCTTGTTTTCTTGCAAATGTCTGTTAAATGCGCAGCTGCCCCTTAGAAATATGTTCTTTATATCTTGTTTTAAGGTTTGTTAAAAAATGGCACCTTAAACGCGCCCCTCTACCTGTTATGTTGGACCCCATAAATTTGTTTTTTTTTTGATTGTCATGTTTGTCACGTAAAACTATCTCTATACACCAAATTTCGCCATTCTAAACCTTGCCATGTTTTGCATTTTTTGAGTGCGTTAAACTACGGACCACATCGAGAATACCAAAACGAGAAAAAGTCTCTTTACATTTTAAAATTATTTCATTCTGGTTCAACTCCTTCAATGCAAACAATTTAAAAAAACGTGAAAAAAATCAATAATTATTAAATATCTAATGTTTGCCTAAACTTCATGAATAAACCTATCCCCACCTTTTCCCAAGCTCTTGTTGTCAATTCGTCTTTCAAAAACGGTTCTTTCGGGTTAAGTCGTTGTTCCACGTTATATAGACAGTTGTGGATAATATGTTTCAGCTGAGTAGAAAGGCCCAACCACCAAACTGACATTTTCGACCGTTCTCTACATTTTGAGATTCTTAAATGACTCTGGTGTAGAAAATCAATTATTTTTATTTGTAATTTTGCTGGTACCACTATTTGAGTTTTTTTTTAAAGAAATTCTTCAATCACTGAACTCGTTGCGATAATGCCAATAAGGTATCATTTCTGGTTCTAATTTATTTCTCTCCGGCCATAAAGAACTCGCAAATCTTATTACTCGTTGACAAATCGAATCTCGGAACGCTGTGTTCATTTGCTATTTGCAACAAAAAATCGTCTTTAATCGGTAATATTTGTAGTACTAGTGACACGTAAGCATCTGTTGCATCCGTAAGATCGTAATTTCTTCCGTTTTCCATCGGCCCTCTACTTAAAGTATCTGCCACGATAAGTTCCATGCCCGGAATATGCTTTATTTCAAATCTGAGAAATATGCTTAAATTGGGTGCATCTTTAAGTAAAGAAATTATTTTTCTGTAAGCCTCTTGCTGTAATAACCCCACATAAACTGAATGTCCTTGTAAGTACGAAGGCTTATAAAATGTCCTGCTTTAACAGTTCCTGCATCTGAGCTAATATATGAGATTTATTCGAAATAAACCTAGCTGCGAAATTTATCCAACAACAGGTCAGCAACATCATCTTTTCCAGAAGATAACAAAGCAAGCAACTGATATCACTTTCGGAATTCTCTTTTGCCAAAGTCTCAATAGCAATTCTTTGCTGACCACCTGTGAACCGCCGGCAGTATCCAACATGGATCTATAAAACTTTGACGGTTTTTGATCACCCATTTGAGAATTTGATAGTAAGTTATTGAGACGTCTTTCTTCACTAAAAGATAGTCTGCCAATCAAAATTTGTTTGAGTGACAAATACAAATTATCTGCCGGGGGATTTTGAATAACGTCCAAAATTAATGTTACGACATCGTTTGGTAAATGAGTCAGAACCAAATGATATTTCGTTTTATCGTTTTGCAACCTTGATGAAAAGAATTGTGATTCTACATATAATCGTAAACCACGCAGCAGGATTTGGAAGTCCAAAAAGGCAGTAAAGTGAATTTGGTAATAATGTTCATATCAAAATGGTCGCCGATAGTAGCGCCTACCATTGTAAAAAATTATATTAAAAATAAAAATAAAATTATCGGACGTCAAATATGACAAATCATAGAGAATACGCATACGTTTTGTCGTATCTGGCCAGAATCCACCTTTAACGGCTCGAAAAACCACCTTTAACGGCTTTTCCTCCGGTAGAGAAAATGTGTGGTACTGGTGTTTACCAGCCATCAACATCTTCACCAGGGCGCGATAGGCTTCCGCAGTGGGGAGCTCAATCTTGATTCCTTGTGGAACCGCTCTGGCTTTCGTAAAGGCGAGCCTAAGTCTCTCCATCTCCGCCGAAATGGAATCCCAGTTTTCCTTCGCATGAAGGGTTACCGGGGGGACCCGCTTGGAAACGTGTTCCAATCGAGGACGCACGGCCTCCGAGTACTCGTCCTCCAGGTCGCTGCTGGCCTTCCTTTTCCTGTTGGATGGGACGACTGCCACGTCGACATCCATTTTACCCGCCGTTTTTCCATAAAATTTTCTTGTTGGGCCCATAAACCAACTGTAGTGGAAGTACAGAGCTCTGAAAAATATTGGCATCAGATTCGGTGTCATTTTCGAATTTCATTTTAAATTGCATCTGCTGGAAACCATCACATCCCAATTTACTTATTAAAGTTAGTGATTGTTTCGTCATTATTTAATGGTTCTACAGCATCTTTAAGATGTGAAATTAATTTTGATGCCGTGTGATCCATTAACTTCTGTAGTTCCACTTCAGCACATGTCTCGGTTATCCTGAAGGCTTCTTGAACTGGATAGCATTCTCTTTTTACTCTTCGTAAAATAGTATAGCACGGAAAAAAACTTTTATTAGTTTCCCGTACTCTTTCGTATTGGGCTCTAGTAAGTCCTCACAGAAAGAAAAGATTGGGTATATTTAACTAAACATTGGGCATAATTATCTAGAATTTGTGGTTAAATATTAGCCTAACAATGTTATTAGTTGATGTAGATATTTTCAAATAGTTAATTTACTTTGTCGAATATTTAGAAGATTTGTTGATAATATACTTGAAAGAACTAATGTTCTAGTGGTGACTGTTTCTAATTATGTATTCATTTGATCTACATCTTTAGATAGATTGACTAAAATAGAATGAATGATTTATCTTAAATGTAGTAAAGCCAAAAGAAATGGATTAGCTATTGTCACAATTCCTTTAGATGAATTATCTAATAATTTATTGTTGATATGTCTAAATAAGTAGTAATTCCAACTACATTTATACAGGGTGGTTCAGTTTTTAATCGGGAAACTTTACTAGGACGTAGTACTTGCCAAAATAACACAAGTTTTTTATATAAACATAGGGTCGCAACTCTTTTGTTTTCGAGCTATGAGCGATCAAAGTTGAGCTAAAAATTTACATTTTATTATTTATTTCGGCTATAAGTATGGCAAGTATGTGGGTTAAATAAGCAAACCGTTTTGTGTCTCTTTGAAGACTTAAGGAACAATTTACTTCAACCGCTAAACAGGTATGTAACGGTAATTTAATATTTCATTTAAAACTAACATTTTATAACTTATAGAAATCATGCTGTATCGCCGATGACACAGCTGCTATTGGTGTTGCGATTGTTAGCTACAGGCAGTGTGTACACAACAATTGGCGATTTTGGGGGTGTACATAAATCTACAGTTTGCCGCATTATGAAAAAAGTGCTTGATGGTATTTGTGAACTGACCGGTGAACACATAAAATTGCCTTCAATTCCCGACGACATAGCTACAAAATAACTGGAATTTTTGGGTATTGCTAAATTTCCAAAAGTGATTGGAGCAATAGATTGTACACACATAAAGATTCAGTCGCCGGGTAAAAATATGTATACATATATAACAGCATATACAGGGTGGTTCAGTTTTTAATCGGGAAACTTTACTAGGACGTAGTACTTGCCAAAATAACACAAGTTTTTTATATAAACATAGGGTCGCAACTCTTTTGTTTTCGAGCTATGAGCGATCAAAGTTGAGCTAAAAATTTACATTTTATTATTTATTTCGGCTATAAGTAAACCGAAGAATTTGAAATTTGGTATGTATTTACTACTGGTTAACATCTTGTTTTCTAGCATACCTTAAGCTTCCCTAGCGCCCTCTAAGGGGATGAAATTCACCACCCCCTTGGTTCTTTTTAGAAGAACTTTTTAACGCAATGCAATATTAACATAGAAAAATATGGGTTGTACAGCTCATTCTTTAGTGGTTCTTTTTTGTCTCTTTAGTTTTTCTCTTAAAATTGATAGTTTTTGCGTAAAAAAATAAAATATGTTACATTGCGCGGCAAAGCGCTACCTACAAATAAAAAACAAAATTTTAAGTTGGCTATGGAAGATGTAAACTTACCAGGATTTTGGGCTAACACAATAACACAAATTATTTACGATTTCGTCTCTTGACTTGTTTTCTCATTAAAGTAATAAAAAATTTAATTAAATTTAAGTTAAAATAATCATTCAAAAGATAAGTAACATTTAATAATAAATTAAATAGTATACTAAAAAAATGGAAATTACAAGAGAAAAATGTTAAAAAACAAACAGAAAACTAATTAAGAATCAAAATGAAACAAATTTATCAAAAAAACTCATTACAAAAATAAACACAATTAATTTAAAAATTGTTCAAAATGCATGCCATTGTTATCAATGCATTTTTGGCATCTTGTAACAACAGAATTAACTGCTGCTAATATTTGAAACGGATTGTTCCTTAAAGTGTTAGCAGCGTCTTTTATTTTTCCCAACAGTTCTTCCCGAGTGTTTATTGGAGCGGCGTAAACTAGATTTTTCATATAGCCCCACACAAAAAAATCTAAAACGTTAAGATCAGGAGACCTTGGTGGCCAGGCAACGGGACCTCGGTTTGCCTCTTGATAATTGACAGGACCTAGTCGTCCTATCCGTCTATGTCCATAACGTGCGTTACACCATGCACGTACGTTAGCGCTGTAATGCGATGGTGCCCCATCCATCTGAAGCCAATGTTGCTCCAGATCACCTAGAGGAACGTCCGATAAACATTCCGCCAAATCGTTTTGCAAAAAATTTAAAAACATCGTTGCGTTCAAACGAGGTGGCAAAAAATAAGGCCCACAGAGGTTATTATTAATGACACCCATCCACACATTAAAACTAAACTCTGTTTGGTAGGTTTTTGGACGTATTGCATGGGGATTTTCATGCTCCCAACTATGTAAGTTATGGTAATTTACGACACCCCTTCTTGTAAACGTGGCTTCATCTGTCCACAAAATCTTCTTACAAAAATTTTGGTCACGTTCAACAGACTGTACAAACCACCTACAGAAAGTTACTCTTTTAGGACCATCTTCAGGTCTTAAATTTTGTACAGGTTGAAAACGATAGGGTTTCCTGTGGTCCTTCTTCAGAGTTCGTAAAATTGTACTTCTTGAGACTCGTAAATTTTGAGCTTGAAGTAGTCTAGCAGCTATGCGACTGCTTAATGTGCTGTCATTATCAAAAAGGTTTAAAATTGCTCTTTGGTTTCTGTTATTTTGATTATTTCGTACTTGCTGGGTATTTAAACCATATTGTCGAAAACGTTGATGTGTATTGATAAATACCTGAGGATCAGGACATCTTCTATTAGGAAACCTTCTAGCGTATTCTCTAGATGCCGCTTCCGCATTTCCATCACAAAAACCATAAATAAAATGAATGTCTGCGTATTCTTCTGTCGAAAATAATCGTGGCATGATCAATTTTTCCTAGTTTTTTAAACAATGATCAACAATAAAAAAATAATGATACTTTTACTTAATAACAATCAAGAAATATTTTCAATAATTGTCAACAATTAAGAGGATTTAACGTAACTAACAGCTCGTCTCAATACAAACATAAATTGTTTTTTGAAAATCAAAGCCAACTTTTAGAGTAATTTTAGCTAAGCATGGCGGTACATGGCACGACATTCCATTTTTTTACACAAAAACTATCAATTTTAGGAAAAAAACTAAAGAGACAAAAAAGTACCATTAAAGAATGAGCTTTATAACCAATATTTTTTTATGTTAATACTCCATGGCGTTAAAAAGTTCTTCTAAAAAGAACNATACTACACAGAAAGAAAAGATTGGGTATATTTAACTAAACATTGGGCATAATTATCTAGAATTTGTGGTTAAAAATTAGCCTAACAATGTTATTAGTTGATGTAGATATTTTCAAATAGTTGATTTACTTTGTCGAATATTTAGAAGATTTGTTGATAATATACTTGAAAGAACTAATGTTCTAGTGGTGACTGTTTCTAATTATGTATTCATTTGATCTACATCTTTAGATAGATTGACTAAAATAGAATGAATGATTTATCTTAAATGTAGTAAAGCCAAAAGAAATGGATTAGCTATTATCACAATTCCTTTAGATGAATTATCTAATAATTTATTGTTGATATGTCTAAATAAGTAGTAATTCCAACTACATTTATATATATGTTTCTGCTAGGTTTTTTAGTTATGTTACCTAAATTATATAGATAAATCTTTACATAATATTAGATAATATTACTAGAATTAGTAGATATATTTTCTACTATACATTAGGTATAAGTACTATTGTTGCTGTCATTTTAGGTATAAATAAAAGAAATGAAAACTGTATTTAAATGATTTATTTAATAAAATAAATACAGGAAATATAAATAAATCTATAAAAATAAAACATCATTCTTAAAAAACTATAACAAAATAATTAAAAGAAAAGAAACAATCATTTACAATGGTACACCCTGTACTTGTACAATATGACAGTGTGCACAAAGTTAAGAATGAAATAAATATTATTCTTGAAAACATGGTAACATACTAGTGCAAACAGTAAACATAATAAATAACGGTATAAAAATAAGAACACAATCGTTTACACTATTAGTACAGGATGCAAAATACAGAAAATACATACAGGATGATTCACATAAGAACCGACACAGAGCAGGGACATGTAGAGGACAATAAATTAAGACGATTTAACCCAACTTATCTCTATACTAAGTTGTACCCCTGAGGAGTTATAGGCCTTCAA
>NW_019281341.1:11795-31589 GCF_000648695.1 Onthophagus taurus | reverse complement strand
ACTGATATTTTATTCTTAATCTCAACATAATAATAAACACCTTAACATTCCACTTCAACAAGTAGTGCAGAAAAGTGCTTCTTAATAGTACTTAGTGCAGAAAATAAAGCACCTGGAAAACATTCAAGATCATGAACCCAAGGAATAAATTTTAGAATACTTAAAATGTTTACTTCTACAAATGTTAATTTACAGCAATTTCTGTAATTTAGTAGTCGTTTTAGAGAAGTTTCTATACAATTCTTTAGAAATAGTTCGCTCACGATCCAATAAAACGGGGAAAGCTTTCAGGTAGTTACAGTGAGGATTACATCTCACTGTACATCTCAAACTTTAAAAGAAAATTGCTGAGAAACTCGATTAGTTTCCACGAATCATATTATGCTGCGTTATCTGATGAGACTACAACGATGTCAGAGAAAAGAAAAGTCACTAGACTGCTGGAAAATTTTTGACGTAGGAAAGACATTTAAGTTTTTCTAGTAACTGGTCACTTTGTCGTTAACAGTATATACAGGTGTCTCACGTAACTGGTTCGTTATAACTTTTTCAGGTTCCACTATTCGTAGAGATTTGAAATTTTGAGCATGGGTTGTTCATTCAATTTGTTTTTATTACACCCTTTAATTGTACGTAAAAAAATAATAGTAATTGTGTCAATTTAGAGTTTCCTTGCTGTTGTTATGTTATGAACGTATCCCCCCGTAAAGGCCTTGCTGTGATGTCATTGGGAGAATTGACATTTCTATATTTTTATTTATACAGTGTATTTCACTTAAGAAGCCATATACAAAAATATGAAAATATTAAAAAAAAAAGAATAAAATTTAAAAGAAATTAAAATTAAAATATAAAGCGAAATATTAAGTTATAATTTTATTATTGTTAGGTTATCCAACTTGACTCGGTTACCATGGTGATTAAAATCCAAATATTGCAGGTGCTTGTCAAAATTGAAATTGAATTTAAGTGTTTTTAAGGAAAAAGTCTTATTTAATTGGTTTAAAAGGCTGTATTTAACTCAAAATTGATTTATCCAGGGTGTTATAAACAAGGTAAGTGGATTAAACCAAAAAAAAAATATTTTTAATTTATTTCACTTAATTAGAATCGATTTAAATTAACTACAATTAACGAATTTGTTTTGAATGCGAGATAATCGTAAAGAATTCGAATTGTTTTAAAATTAAGTTAGAATTGATAAAAAAATCGGAATTATTATTTTAAGGTTATCCAACTTGACTCGGTTACCATGGTGATTAAGATCGAAAGTTGCTTGTCAAAATTGACGTTGAATTTGAGTTTTTTTAATGAAAAGTACATAATTGGATTTAAAGGTTGTATTTAATTCAAAATGGGTAAATGGATGAAATTATAAGCAAGGCAAGTGGATTAAAGTGGAATTTAGGGTTTAATTTTATTATGATATTCGTAATCTTCATAAAATAACCTTTAAAGTGAGTAAAAACTTGACGCATTTATCTCAAAAAACAAAAAAGTTCGAACTTTCAACTTTTAATTTTGACATATTTGTCAACTTCATAAAAAATCCTTTAAAATGAGTCTAAACTTGACATATTTAACTTTAATATTAATGGAAATACAATCACTTCCGGTTTGAAACGTCAACGTCAATTTTGACATATTTGTCATCTTCATTAACACCCATATAAAATGAGTCCAAACATGACGCACTTATGTCAAAAAACAAAAAAGATAGAATAAAAAATGTTAAACCCGAAGTTAGCAACAATGAAGATAGCAATTTAATTTTTAAGTATTAATACCAACCTTATTTTTTTTTTTTTTATTATATTTTTGTTTTTGTGACAAATATTAAGACATTTTATAAAAATTAAGAGTATGTCAAAATGACATTGACATTTCAAATCGAAAGTCGCTTATATCACGAGTAATATTGGAATTACGTATAAATATGTCTGTCAAAATTGACGTTGACATTTGTAACCGAAAATTGACCATAACTTCGTTAATATTGAAGATAAATATGTCGTGTTTGTACTCATTTTAAAGGATTTTTAATGAAAACTACATATATGTCAAAATTGAGGTTGACATTTTAAATCTGAAGTTAGTTATCATATAATAGATAAATGGACAACTTCATGGTGTTCTTTCATGATGTATTCTTTATTAAAAAAACCTTTAAAACCTTTTAAAATGAGTCCAAAAAACATGATGTTGCTAGATATCACTATGTTGTATATTTTTATTGCACTAAAACTAGAACTAACACTAGACCTAGAACTAGAAAAATTCGGGTTTAGCCGTGCGTCTGAAGATGCGAGGCTAAATTGGTTTAGTTCCCGGTTTAGTACTAGTTTTAATTGTTACTAAGCGTTAAATTGTTGTCTATGTTAGCCGCACGTCTCTAAAGACGGCTAAACCCGAATGTTTCTAGTTCTATATCTAGTGTTCGGAATTCGAGGTACTTGACGATCTCCGATATCTAGATTCATGTTATTATTTAAATTTTATTAATAAACAATTTTTAAATATTTTTCAAAAATTTTCTGATATAAGACACCTTAACATTCTACTTCAACAAGTAGTGTAGAAAAGTACTTATTAATAGTACTTAGTGCAGAAAATAGCTAGAATACCTTTCAACAGGAATAAATTTTGGAATACTTAAAATGTTAATCTGCAGCAATTGGTAACGTAATCGCAACGCAAAGATGCAGACATAAATAAAGTGTCTCTGACATAAAGTTTGCATGATAAATATTAAGTAAGTATAACGATTACGTAAAGCCAACACACACAATTTCAATTTGTAGAATCGAGAAACAGTGTCATGCAGACAACCAAATTGCCTGAGTCATGAAGTTTTCCCGAATTTAATTTCAACCCATTATTTATTAAACCAACTCAATATAAATCGTTTACAAACTTCAAAGCAACACTAAACCAGTTATGTTACACCACAGTCAACCGAAGATCTTCTTCTCCCGAAGAAGACACTTGCGTTGCTGCAGTCTTCCCTCGGCTGGCCGCAATCTGCATCACTAACTCATCTCATGTTGTTCTCGATCTCCCTATAAGTCGCCTGACCCGTGCTCTGGCCTTCAAGTACCTACACAATTTATTTAGTGGGAAGACGAAGAACCAACAAATGCCAAGGGTAAGAGTCTTGTTGATCCGTGTGGCACTTTACAGTCCTCCAAGAATCTTTACTTGATTTATTGCTGTTCTCACATGTTCATGTATGTACAGCGTGTTAATTAATTATCGTACCCGACGTCATCATTGCAAGTATGCAACCAATATCATAATACTGGTATTGCAATACGCAATTTTCGTATTCAGATATATTCAGTGTGATATTGGTTGCATACTTGCAATGATGACGTTGGATACAATAATTAATTAACACACTGTATGTTAATGACATGCCAAGCTGCTTGCTGCAAAGCTTGGAGGTTATACTATATGATACAGCAACGATAAATACTTTCTAATTACAAAAATATAGGATTCGACAGGTCTATTTCTTATTGTTTTAGAATAAAGCTAAAAATAAACTTTTTTATAACATTTCTAAACGCCGCCGAAATCTAGTGTCGTCGAAGAAATGAAATTTACAGTTTCCTGTAAATTACAGGGCGGTAGGTAAAATCTAAAATGTTAAATAAGAAGATAACTTCTGGTATTTAAAAACAAATAATTATGTTTATTATACCAACTGTTAATACGGAAACATTTAATGGATTGCATTGTTTTGGATTGGAGAAATATGTTTTTTTAATTTTTAGTTATAGTATCATAATTTACAGGAAACTGTAAATTTAATTTCTTCGACGATACTAAAAAGTTTATTTTTAGCTGAAGAAGAAAATTGTGATATCTCAAAATCTAAAACCGAAAAAATTTTTTTGACTACGTCATCAATTCTCTAAAATTCAATAAAGTTTAAACGTCAATGTGATACAAATTTAATGTTACTAACTGTAACCAACTTCACAACAATTTGTCAAAATTAAATGTCAATTTTATAAAATGTCGTTTTCTTTACGAAAATTAATTAATTTATGCTTAAATCATACGAAAAGAGGAATTTGTTTAGGGTCTTTTTTCAAGCTTTGTAACTATGATTACTACATTCATATATTACGAGTTATATGAAATAAATAATGTAAGTTGATATAAAAAAGATTCATTAACAATATTAATCAAGATGAAAGTTCATAAACTTCTCATCTTTTTGCGTCCAAACTTTAAAAACATCACACTTTAACTGACACCAAGCACTTTGATAAAGAAAAGATTTCTTTTTCGCTTCCCCATAACTCAAATCTTTAATAAATCCCTCCAATTGAATCATTTCTGCAACGTTTAAGAAATTCCTGAATAATTCAACCTTTGAAATTTGTAATCGAGAAGCTTTTGTACCAATTTTGTTCTTCGTTACACCCTGCTTAATACCTTCAATAGCAACCTCCGGTTTTCTAAAAGCAAATAATCCCAAATCATTTAAATCAAGACATTTTTGTTAACCTACATCATAAATTTATTCCAAGAAATGGAACTTGGGCAAAGTTGATTTTTTTCGTCGCATTTTTTAAACTCAAATTCTTCGTTTGATTGATAAATAATTAAGTTGTGTTTAAAATAATGATTGCAATGATTAAATTCGGTGTGGAATCGTGCGTTAAAAGCTCGATTTAAAGATTCTTTATTAAAAGGAATGTTTCCTGATAAGGTTATGGTGCTTAAATAAATGGGGTTTTTTAACAAAATAGAGAGAAGGGCTCCTTGTATACCAATATAACACCATTTTAAGATTTTATCGCTGCACGATATTGATAAAGTGGGATCACCTCGTCCTAAAAAAAAATTTGAATTAAAAAATTAATTAATTAAATCAATTTTTAACCTGGTTTAGTTCTTATTAAACCAATTTTGTGGTATAAATCCCCTTGTAAGTGTAGATCTTGTTCTTTAGAATTTTTTAAACATTTCGCCCCTGTTCTATAAATATCAAGTTTTCTTTTTTTGGTTGGCACGTCTTCGTTTTCTTCGATTTTTAGGGGGTTACCGAAATTATCTTGATTTTTAGGAAAAATGGACGCATCTCCACATGGGATATGAGTTGTAAAGAAATGAAAATTCACTTTATTGTTAAATTCGAACTTTGAATCATTCACATTAAAAATCGATTCTTTTTTATTTAAACAACCTTTAATTTCTGAGTAAATATACAAAAGAAAGGATCTCCTACATATAATTTCAGCGTGTGAGTCATTTAATATATCACCTTTCAGAGACATTTTATTTTGACCAATACACTTTGTTCCCGTGCCTAAAGCGACAACTTCAAACTTATTTAAATCTGGAATTTCTTGGATTATTGTTGATAAAATTGTGCATTCGTTTTTATTTGGTTTTCCGGTTTTGGGTAATTTATTAAATTGTTCGAAAGAAATTTTAGAAATTTTGTTACAAAAATCCATATTTATTTATCTTAATTAAGCAACATCGGTGGGATCCCAAGCAAACTTAGTCATAGTCCCGATATTATTCAATTTATCCAAATCTTTCTCTGGGATTTCAAAATCCAAATTAATATTTTCTTCAATATGACTTTTTGACCGAGCCTTTGGAATTATGCCAACACCTTGTTGCACCGCCCATTTAAGCAAAACTTGCGATGGGGATTTATTTAAATTCTTTGCAATTTCAACCACAACCTCATTCGTCATTAAATCCGGATTATTCGTTCCTCCAAGTGAAGAATAGGCTTGAAGTAAAATTCCTTTTTGTTTGCAATAATTTTTTAAAAAGGGTGCCACTCAACCTAATTTAACAAATAAAATAAATTAAAATAAAATTTTTATTTTTTGAGGTTACGTATTTCATTTTTTGAGGTTATGTATTTCATTTTTTGAGGTTATGTATTTTATTTACCTGATTAACAGCAGGAATTTCAGAATTACTTTTATCCAACTCCTCCAAATGTTTAATAGTGTAATTAGAAACTCCAATATCTTTAACTAATCCTTGTTTTTTCGCTTCAATTAATTTCTCCCAAGTTTTAGCTCTAATCGCTATATTGCTTGGATCATGAATACTAAGTCGAGATTGACCCGGCCAATGAACCAAGTACAGATCTAAATACCCACAATCTAAATTTTTCAAAGATTGTTTAACTGCATCTAAAGCTTTTTCACCATGATCACTCGGAGCTACTCAAAAAAAAATTTTTATTACTTATTCAAGTAAAAAATTGCAATATTTTCTTACAAAGTTTAGTTGTTATAAAAATATCTTCTCTTTTAAGATTATATTTAGGTAAAAGAGTCTTTAAGGCACTTCCAATATCGGTTTCGTTCCCATAAACTGCTGCTGTATCTAAAAAAATTGTGACATAACCTCAAAAAATTTCCAAAAATCTTATTTATTTACCGATAGATCTATATCCAGCGCCTAAAGCGTAATCTAAAACGTCTCTAATTAACGATGTGCCTCGAATTTGATAAGTTCCAACTAAATAAGAAAGAATTAATTTAATAATAAATAAATTAATTGAAAAAAAGTTTTACTTACAGCCTACAATAGGCATTTTTCTGCCACTTTTTAAAGTTGCTTTTAACGTTTTAGTTTCCATTTGAGATTATATTTAATTATTTATGTCTTAACAATAAGAAATTCAACAATTTAAGTTCAATAACAAAGTGAACAATAAAATTGTATGTTACTAAAACTCTTTTATATGGTAATTACAATAACAAATGTGTGCTAAATAAATAAATAAACCGAGATATTTTGTGTAAAATAAATGTTTAATCATAAAAAAATAAAGATTATAATTGTTATAAACAGGAAAAAAAATATTTTTTTATCAAATTTGATTTTAATGGAAATTTTTATTAATTATTACTAAATTCAATTTTATACAACTAAAAAAAGTTTTTATTTGATTAATTTTTATTATTTTTTTTATAAATAATCTTAAAAAGTAGAAACATTTCGTATTTTTAAGTTGGTAAAGGAAATGAAATTTTATTTGAAAAAACAACCGGGAGAGGCGCTCTTTTCGCGTTGTGCTTTTACACTGTCAAAATGGTTAGTATTATTTCATCTATTTTTATCGTAATCATCTTTATATTATTATTAAAAAATCGTTAAAATTAAAATTTTTCACATTTCATTTTATATAAAACCATACTTTAATTGAGAAAATCTCATAATCGTTTGATGAAAAATCGCTCGATTTAAGCATGGTAAACAAACGTCACTTTAAATGATTTTCCTTTAATTTTATTTATTAATTTATGAATTATCTTTGTATTTAAACATATTAATCATCTTTATAATCAATTTAATTTTGTATATTTAATTTAGTCTCAAAATTTAATCAAAATTAAATTAACATAACCTCAAATATCTTGACATAACCTAAAAAAATTTCTTTATTTGTAGACTGAAGGAACCGCAACGATTCATACACGCAAATTTATGACCAACAGATTGTTGTGTCGAAAGCAAATGGTAGTGGATGTGCTCCATCCTGGACAACCATCAGTTAAAAAATTAAATATTCGTGAAAAATTAGCAAAAATTTATAAGGTATGTTTATTAATTATTAATTGATTTATTATTTAACTTATTTTAATGTTTTAGACAACATCAGATTTAGTATTCGTTTTTGGATTCAAAACAAACTTTGGTGGTGGTAAATCGACGGGTTTCGCCTTAATTTACGATACGTTAGATTTCGCAAAGAAATTTGAACCAAAACATAGATTAGCTAGACACGGAATGTTCGAAAAGAAACAACAGACAAGGAAGCAAAGGAAGGAACGTAAGAATAGGATGAAGAAGGTTAGGGGTACTAAGAAGAGTAAAGTTGGCGCTGCAGCCAAAAAGGTAAATTAAATTTTTTTTTAATAATAATTAAAATTTAATTAAAAAATTTTTGGATGCTAAATTTAATTTAAATTAATTTTAATTGGCCTACATATAAAAAACAGATTTCTAAAAGATGTAATTTTCTCTTTATTTTATTTACTTTTACTTTATCAATTTCTTTCAGGGTGGAAAAAGATAAATAATTTTCTTCCTCTTCAATTTTATTTCTTTTCACATTTAGGTATAGTGTTTTTGTTGTGTGGATTTTTATGCACGTATTTTTGGTTTATTTTAGACAAGTTTATGTCTAGCAGTAAAGCATTTAATTCTTTTTTTTGTATTAAATCGCCTCATTTACCTTAAAGTATAAGTTTGAAAACATCTTAATCTATAATAAACTTCATTTTTGATGCTAATTCATTAAATTCGTTTTTTGAAGTGATTTAACTAATTTTTTTGTTTTTTCTTTTTCAGTAAATCAATGTCTTAAAAAGCACTGTGTTGTGGGACACTTTTGTTAATGGATACATGTTTATAAGTTTTGAATTGTGTAACACAATAAATAACATCTGAGTGCTATTTATTTTGGTTCTTAATGTCAACCTATTTTCCTTTATATTTAATTAATATTCCTTGATTTAATCCTCTTTTATAGGTTCTAAGATTTTAATGGTGGACACAAATGTTTATAACTGATTTTATGTACACAATTTATTTAGTGGGAAGATGAAGAAGTTGAAAATATTATGCCCAGCTGAAAACTTTGTGTATCCCATTTGATACCTCAATCAAGAATCAAAAAAATTCTGAATATTAACCAACAAATGCCAAAGCTAAGAGTCTTGTGGATCCTTGTGGCACTTTGTCCTCCAAGAATCTGTACTTAATATTTGCTCTTCTCACATGTATGTTAATGACATGCCAAGCTGCTTTCTGCAAAGCGACTATAAAGGTCTATTTTTTATTGTTTTAAAATAAAGCTAAAAATAAACTTTGAAGCATTTCTAAACGTCGTCGAAGAAATGAAATTTACAGTTTCCTGTAAATTACGGGGCGGTAGGTAAAATCTAAAAAGTTAACAATTAAATAACAAGATAACTTCTGGTATTTAAAAACAAATAATTATGTTTATTATACCATCTGTTAATACGGAAATATTTAATGGATTGGAGAAATACGTTTTTTTAATTTTTAGATATAGTATCATAATTTACAGGAAACTGTAAATTTAATTTCTTCCACGATACTAAAAAAAAGTTTATTTTTAGCTTTATTCTAAAACAATAACTCAAAAATTTTTTTTGACTACGTCATCAAGTTCTCTGTAAAAAAGTGTCCATATAATATCTTAGCTATAATACTCCACCTATAATAATAACCAAGATAATTGCACTTGCTGGTTTTACGATATTTTCAATTTTGTCCTCTAGGGGAAAAACAGAAGACGATAGCGCTTTGAGGTTTTCGACATTGGAACTTATTTAAAAAAAGAGATCAAGACATGTAAGCTACTTTTTTTCTAACTCTTATAGTTTCCGAGATAGTCTATTTGGACATCGAATTTGAACCATCCTGTACATGGAAGCTGGTGGTTCAAGAACAATCTTAAAATACTCTAAGAACTCTGGGCCATAATTTGTTGTAACTGACAATTTTTTGACGTTTAATGGTGTAAACGGCGTCATTTCAGTTCCTTACTTTTTTTTTATAAAACATGATGTGATATATCCATCGAATAGAATGAAATATGATCTATCAAAACATGCAGTATTTATACTAAAATTGGTGCAAAAACGCACTAATGAGATGAACAGTATAATTTATTATTTATCGTGATACTTCGCAAAGCACTATTCATGTAAATGAACGCTAAACTTACTACACATATATTGACACACTATGTCCGTAAACGTCTATTTCTAGGGAATTCACCGAATAAATGCGTCTAATCTGGTTTCTGATAATACGAAAGATGATGTAATCCTTATATCTCACCATCTCAATGGTGTGTTTTTGCACCAATAATGTTTCAAGACGTATTTTCAGAATTTATATCTTTATTTCGCGTTTCAAGATATACAGTGCGTTTCAAAAGTAACCGTAAGTAACGGATAAATTCGATAAAATCATTACAAACAATTTATGAAAAAATCGCTGAAACAGGTCTAAAGATTTAAATTTTTTGCAATTTTTTGGCGTATATTTTAAATTTTTTCCGCCATTTTTAAACGAGTTATGACGTCATCGAAGAAAGATCTTAAATCGAACACCCCACTTTTTATATCGGAATTTAAAAGAGGATTTTTTTCTGAGTTATGTACAATAAATATTAATATCGGTTACATAAGAAAATTTTCGAGAAAAATTAAAGTTTCATTATTTCCCATTCATTTGATATAGAATATAGCAGTAGCAGTGCGTAACCATGGCAACCAATTGTTTTGATTTGACATTTCCAAGTGTCAAAATTCAATTTGAATTGAATTATTTATTTAAATTAATTATAATATATTACTATATATTACTATTGTACTTGAGATACAAAAGTAGCAATAGCTTGTTGCAACAAATGCATCAAAAGAAAAAAAAAATTTAAACTTTAAATTTACAAACATAACATAAAAGATAGAAAACAATAATATCATTAATAGTGAGTTTAGACATGCATGGATTCAAATAACAACGAATAGCGATGAATAACAACAATTAATAAAAGAAACTCCACAATACTACTCAAAATAATCTCATTAACGCACAATAAATTGTTTCAAATCGAATTTTGACTCGTGGAAATTTTAAATCAAAACAATTGGTTGCCATGGTTACGCACGGCTAC
Organism: Onthophagus taurus; assembly: GCF_000648695.1. Lineage (NCBI taxonomy): Eukaryota > Metazoa > Arthropoda > Insecta > Coleoptera > Scarabaeidae > Onthophagus > Onthophagus taurus. Next base: position 20,881 of record NW_019281341.1, on the reverse strand, counting down.
TACTATTTTTTATATCATTTTAAATTAATTTTGCTCGAAAATTTTCTTATGTAACCAATATTGATATTTATTGTATATAATTCAGAAAAAAATCCTCTTTCAAATTCCGATATAAAAAATGGGGTGTTCCATTAAAAAAAAACTTCTATGACGTCATAGCTCGTTTAAGAATGGCGGAAAAAATTTAGAATATACACCAAAAAATTGCCCGTTTCAGCGATTTTTTCATAAATTGTTTATAATAATTTTATCGAATTCATCCGTTACTTTTGAAACGCACTGTATATATGAGGAAAACATGGACTAAAAACTTGCAAATGTCAAAATTTTAAAGAATTTTATGCACTAAAAATAGTTTTATTTCTATTGTATATTTTGAACAGAAATTTTCAATAGAAAAGAATTGATGCAAATATTTTGATATGTATAGCCTAACAACCTTATAGTGGAATCGTACAAACACGTAACATGTTGGTTACCATAGCAACGAAACTAAGAATAATACAAACAAACAAATATAGCCAAAATATGCGTCATAATTAACCAGAAAACATTTATTTGAAACATTTTCCATTTAAATCACAAATGCCGTATTTACTAGCTATGTTCCATACCCTGTATATTGTTGTAAATTTTAGCATAAACGAAAAATTAAAATCCAAGACTGTACATAGTCCAAATTCATCTTTTGTTAATGGAAACAACACAATATTCTTTACGAACAAAGTTTTTGGAGTCCATATTCCAGTGGTATTCGGGGCATAACCAGCAGCGTACTGGTTTGTCTGATGCCATCTTGCGATGTCAACTTTTCTTTTGGTTGTTATGATGGATGTTCACTTGAGCGTTTCTGTATGCATTGCTCCACGCCATAATTTTGTTATGTCTGCTAAGGACGCGTGTGATATTTGTCGAAAGGGATTAACTAACTTCAGATTTAAAATGTCAACCTCAATTTTGACATATTTGTAATCTTCATTAAAAATCCTTTAAAATGAGTACAAACACGACATATTTATCTTCAATATTAATGAAATTATGGTCAACTTCCGGTTAGAAATGTCAACGTCAAATTTGACATATTTGTAATTGTCGTGAAAAATTCTTTAAAATGAGCCCAAACATGATACGTTTAATTCCAATATTACTCGAGATATAAGCAACTTCCGATTTGACATGTCAATGTCATTTTGACAAATTCTTAATTTTCATAAAATGTCTTGAAATTGATCACAAAAACAAAAATACAATAAAAAAAATTAAAAATTAAGGTTGGTATTAATATTTAATAGAAGTAATTAAATTGCTGTCTACATTGTTGCTAAGTTCGGGTTTAACGTTTTTTTATTAAAACTTTTTTGTTTTTTGAGATAAATGCGTCATGTTTGGACTCATTTTAAAGGTTTTTTAATAAAGAATACATCATGAAAGAACACCATGAAGTTGTCTATTATATGATAACTAACTTCAGATTTAAAATGTCAACCTCAATTTTGACATATTTGTAATCTTCATTAAAAGTCCTTTAAAATGAGTACAAATACGACATATTTATCTTCAATATTAATGAAATTATAGTCAACTTCCGGTTAAAAATCTCAACGTCAATTTTGACATATTTATAATTTTCATGAAAAATTTTTTTAAATTTCCAATATTACTCTAGATATAAGCAACTTCCGATTGGAAATGTCAATGTCATTTTGACATATTCTTAATTTTTATAAAATGTCTTAATATTTTTCACAAATATACAATAAAAAGAAAAATAAAAAATTAAGGTTGGTATTAATATTTAAAAATTAAATTGCTATCTTCATTGTTGCTAACTTCTGGTTTAACATTTTTTATTCTATCTTTTTTATTTTTTGAGATAAGTGCGTCATGTTTCGACTCATTTTATAGGTTTATTAATGAAGATGACAAATATGTCAAAATTGACGTTGACGTTTCAAACCGGAAGTGATTGTATTTCCATTAATATTAAAGTTAAATATGTCGAGTTTGGATTCATTATAAAGGAATTTTTTATGAAGTTGGTAAATATGTCAAAATTAAAAGTTGAAAGTTCGAACTTTTTTGTTTTTTGAGATAAATGCGTCAAGTTTTTACTCACTTTAAAGGTTATTTTATGAAGATTACGAATATCATAATAAAATTAAACCCTAAATTCCACTTTAATCCACTTGCCTTGCTTATAATTTCATCCATTTACCCATTTTGAATTAAATACAACCTTTAAATCCAATTATGTACTTTTCATTAAAAAAACTCAAATTCAACGTCAATTTTGACAAGCAACTTTCGATCTTAATCACCATGGTAACCGAGTCAAGTTGGATAACCTTAAAATAATAATTCCGATTTTTTTATCAATTCTAACTTAATTTTAAAACAATTCGAATTCTTTACGATTATCTCGCATTCAAAACAAATTCGTTAATTGTAGTTAATTTAAATCGATTCTAATTAAGTGAAATAAATTAAAAATATTTTTTTTTTGGTTTAATCCACTTACCTTGTTTATAACACCCTGGATAAATCAATTTTGAGTTAAATACAGCCTTTTAAACCAATTAAATAAGACTTTTTCCTTAAAAACACTTAAATTCAATTTCAATTTTGACAAGCACCTGCAATATTTGGATTTTAATCACCATGGTAACCGAGTCAAGTTGGATAACCTAACAATAATAAAATTATAACTTAATATTTCGCTTTATATTTTAATTTTAATTTCTTTTAAATTTTATTCTTTTTTTTTTAATATTTTCATATTTTTGTATATGGCTTCTTAAGTGAAATACACTGTATAAATAAAAATATAGAAATGTCAATTCTCCCAATGACATCACAGCAAGGCCTTTACGGGGGGATACGTTCATAACATAACAACAGCAAGGAAACTCTAAATTGACACAATTACTATTATTTTTTTACGTACAATTAAAGGGTGTAATAAAAACAAATTGAATGAACAACCCATGCTCAAAATTTCAAATCTCTACGAATAGTGGAACCTGAAAAAGTTATAACGAACCAGTTACGTGAGACACCTGTATATACTGTTAACGACAAAGTGACCAGTTACTAGAAAAACTTAAATGTCTTTCCTACGTCAAAAATTTTCCAGCAGTCTAGTGACTTTTCTTTTCTCTGACATCGTTGTAGTCTCATCAGATAACGCAGCATAATATGATTCGTGGAAACTAATCGAGTTTCTCAGCAATTTTCTTTTAAAGTTTGAGATGTACAGTGAGATGTAATCCTCACTGTAACTACCTGAAAGCTTTCCCCGTTTTATTGGATCGTGAGCGAACTATTTCTAAAGAATTGTATAGAAACTTCTCTAAAACGACTACTAAATTACAGAAATTGCTGTAAATTAACATTTGTAGAAGTAAACATTTTAAGTATTCTAAAATTTATTCCTTGGGTTCATGATCTTGAATGTTTTCCAGGTGCTTTATTTTCTGCACTAAGTACTATTAAGAAGCACTTTTCTGCACTACTTGTTGAAGTGGAATGTTAAGGTGTTTATTATTATGTTGAGATTAAGAATAAAATATCAGTACACAATTTTACATATATATATTTTTTATATTTGATTTAAATTTAGTAAATAAACATATATACATCCTTAAGATTAAATATCGTTTGACAAAATTAACAGTTTGAGAGAGAGAAATAAACAATTATATTGTATTTCGGGGATTGTATGATGTATGTATAAAAATATTGAAGGAAATAAAACGAAAACATAAATATAAAACATCGAAAAAAATGTACATAAAAAAAAATATATTTGTTATAATAATTAAACAATAAAAAATAATGATTCAGTCGACATGTACATCTACAAATTGTGAAATATTTGCATCTGTTTCTGTTCCGTTAAACGTAATAATTACAACACGCATCCCTTATTTAATATTAATTTATAAATTATCCGCTAAATCCTTTCTTCACACTTCACGAAAACAATTAAGTGTAACCAAAAAGCGTTTGTTTTAACTCGTTTTTCGTTTCATTCAATGCAAAATAGTCACAAAAAACTATTTTTTTTTTATTCTTCACTAATATTAATCTTTAGTTTTACACGTTTAATATACATTAGTTATGGTTACATAAGTACGCCGAGAAAAGGATTAATATTTCTTTAATTTGTATATAAAAAAAAATCTTATTCACTCTACAGGGTGTACAATTTCAATCAAAAATTTAAAAAAAATAAAAATCACCCAAAAAAAAAGTATTTAAATAAAAAAAATCTCATTTAATTAATTTAATTTTTTAATAATTTTATTTTCGTTTTTTTTTATTAAATTTTAAAGACTATCACTATCACTGTCATAATTATAACCTGCCATAGCAACAATAGGTTCTCTTTGTTGACCCGAATTATTACTTTCCGTTGTTGGCGAATCCTCCTGAGGGTCAGCGGGGTAAAGAGGCGAATCAATATCAACTCCACGTCCAATCGACGGATCAAACGCTTCCTTAATTTGACTACTCGCCCCTTTTGGGTCTAAATCGGTCGCCCAACTGAAATACATTAAAGCTAAATCGTTATTCCCCCTCTTTTTATGAACCTTCCCGATCAAATAATAAACCAAAGATTCCGTCGGAACGATTTCTTTCAATTCTTCTAATTCCCTTAAAGCTTCATCTAATTTTCCCATTGCAAAATAAATCGTACCGCGATGAAATTTACACAACGCGTTTTTCGGGTTATTTTTAATCGCCATATTAAACGATTGTAGCGCTAATTCTGATTTTTTTTGAGCGTGTTGAACAACACCGATATGGCATAAAATAACCGAACTAAACGTGTTTATCGATAAAGCCATGTTATAATGATACTCAGCGAGATGAAAACGTTCTTGTTTCGAATAAATCGTACCAATACCAAACCACGCGTTGTAATGCCTCGGATCTAATCGAATCGCGTTCCGATAACAACTCAAAGCTTTATCTAATTCTTCGGTCATTATGTACTCGTGTCCAAGTAATGTGTAAGCGTATGGGAAATTCGGATCGACTTGAACGGCTCGATGTAAAAATTTAATTGCGGTATCGTGTTCTTTATGTAACGAAAAACAATTTCCGCTTACGATCCATGTAACGGGATTATTTTTATTTAATTGAACTAAATCTTGGGCAAGCGCTGAGAGTGCAACTTCTCTTTGTAAGTGCCATAAAGCTGTTGAATAAATATCCATGTAACTAATTCGAAAAGGTTCTTTCGATCGAATATCACCGAATAATTTAACGCAATTTTCGTAATCCGTCATTTCAAAATAAGCTAACCCCATCATCGAATGTACCCAAAATGTGTTGTATTGATGCGGTGGTAATTGTTGAAATTCATTTATCGCAGCTTTACAATTAAATTGTTTTAAATATAAATAACCTTGCCCGATGTTTCTTAATAAACACATCAAACCTTCCGCGCTTTGTTTTTGTATTTGCGTAGCGGTAATATTTCCATTATTATTAATAACACTTTTATTTTCCGTTGAAGTAACCGTTGAAGACTTCTCTTTCTTTAAGTTATACGCGTTAAAATCGTTTAAACTACATTTGGCTAGACGTTGTTTCGTTTTTCTACTTGGCGATTTCGGCGGGGCGAATTTATTCCGATTCGGGGATTTGTTATTTTCTTTCACCGAGTAACTACTGCTAAATAACCGGGAGCTTCTACGAACGTTTTGACCGGCTGCAATTGGCGCCGGAGTGCTCGGCGAAATCGGAATTGTGTTTGCAACGTTTCGAGATAAATTAAAAGCTGTTTTACTGTTTTGTAAAACTGGTTCTTTACGATTTATGAAGTTTCGAACTTTTTTCGTAAACGATTTCGTTTCGTTTAAGGTCGATTGATTTAACGTGGGGCTGTTGTTATCGTCGCGATCGATTAATGTACCAAAACTTGGGCTAATCTATAAAATAAAATTAATTAATTAAAATTAAATTTAACCGTTTGAGACTCCAAAAACTATTCGCTCACCATGCCTATAATAAAGATTTATTATAATGCAAATAGACGTTGGAGATATATTGATAGATAGAAAAAAGAAAATTGAGTTAGGTGTAGGCGAAGGGTTAGTTATAGATAGAGATAATAGTAATTCAGTAATCATGTCCGAAAAATTTGACCTAATAATCTATTAATGGACGCGGGTAATTTTTTCTTTTGGGTATTTTACGCAGTGCTTTACTCATTATCTGCTCTTGGAGACGAATTGTTGTATGGTGTAAATTAAAATCAGTGTTACTATCAAAATTTTGCAAAATGGAACGACGAAAAGGTTCGCGACAGAAGCATCAGTCCGGTGAACTACGAAAGGATATGAGGAAAAAGAGAAAGGCACCAAAAAATCAACATCAAGCTGAAAAAGAGGAAATCAGTGTAAGCACAGCCGCAAAAAAATTGAAAAATAAAAACACAGTGTTTGTTCCTGAAGAGGAAACTATAGGCTACCGAATACTTAATTTTTTCACTGTTTTTACTGCAATATCGGAATCTGTGAAATGTAAACAGTGTAGTGGAAACGTTGATTCAAAACTGTAAGTACTCGAGGACTTGGATTCAAAATAATGACAGTTTTAATTCCGTCTTCTCCATTGATTGGAAGTGCTTACGAAATCAATAGACGGTTCTTTTTTGCGGTGAGACTGATAGGGATTGGTTTGAATAGCGCTCAAAAATTTTGCGGCATAATGGACTTACCACCGCCCGTAGCACAAACGACTTATGACCTCATAGTAAAAAATATTCATACTGCTTCTTCCGCGGTTTTTGATTTATTGTCTAGAAATGCCGTTAAAGAAGAGATAGATGCCATGAGAAGTAATGACATTCATAATGATCAACAATTAACAGTATCTGGAGACGGAACCTGGAAAAAACGTGGTTTCACCTCCTTACTAGGCGTGGCGACACTTATTGGATTGTATACAGGCAAGGTTGTGGATATTGTAGTTCATGCTGCAAATCATGCGAATATTGGACATCAAAAGAAAATACAGCGGAATATAACGAATGGAAAGTTCACCACCAGGATCAGTGTTCGATAAATCATGAGGATCCGCTGGGAAGATGGAAGTAGACGCCATAAAAGAAATGTTTCAAAGATCGATAGACCGTTATGGTGTCATGTATACCAACTATATCGGGGATGGTAATTCCAAAACGTATAAAGGCATCGTCGACACAAAACCATATGGAGAATTAGTAATAAATAAAAAAGAGTGTATTGGTCACGTGCAGAAGCGGATAAAGGTATTGGTGGTAGGAATAAGCTAACCGGAAAAATGATAGACAAATTGACAATACAGGGTGTCCCGTTAAGCGTACGGAGCGGCTGTATCTCTAGAACGGTAAGGCCTAGAGGTTTGGGAAAAAAATCCTTATAAGTAAAGTGACTAAGAGAAATAGCTGGAAATTATTTTGAAGTTCGTAATTCGACCGCTAGGGGGCGTAACTGCCATTGANATGGTGTTGATAGAAAAGCTATGGTCACAGCAATCAACCAGACATTTCAGCGGCCAAACCTATTTTTAGTTATAACTTCGTAATGCTGTATCCCACAATTTTGATTTTCTAGAACAATAACTAGAACAACTAGAACAACCCAGAACAACAAAGAAAATTTCACTTTTCTAAAAATGGGGGGCTAGTCAAAAAACCTGTTTTTTCGGTTTTCTCGTGGAGTTTTTATTTTTTCAATTTGCCGCTTTGGAACAATGTAGAACAACTCTAGAACAATCTAGAACAACAATAAAAAATTTAAAAATCAAAAAATGGGGGGCTAACTTCCCGCACTCAGAAATATACGTTTGTGGCGGAAGAAAGGAATACTAAGAGTATTATTGATTACATCAAATACACCCGGAATCTCCAAAACAGAGACGAGAAGGTAAAGACTGAAGCAGAAGCAGAAATGGGAACAACCACAGAGTAGTCATGGCAACGAAAAAAATACCAAGACTAAAATACCAAGAAAAAACAAACAATAAATTTCAAAAGCTAGAACAAACAGAGAATTTAACACTGGAAAAAAAAGTGGAGAATTTTGAAAGAGATAATGCGAAATAAAGCTTTGAAAGTGTGCGGAATGAGAAAATATAATAATCAGAGAAAGAGAGTCCGACAGGCAATCAATAAGAAGGAAGAGATGTACAGGGTGGGCAAATTTGGGTGTTATTATAGGCTATCTCAGAAACTATAATAGATACGAAAAAAGTAGGTGCCATCCCAGTCTCTTTTTTCGAGACTAAGCCAATACCACAAACACCAAACCTCTATCTTCTTTTATTTTTAAGTTACAGCCACAAAGTCAAATTTTCGTGATTTCAAGAAATGCTCATATTTCATATAAGTACGAAGGCTTTCACGGCCGGTGTGAATTAAACTAACATTAGAACTAAAACTAGAAACTTTCGGGTTTTGCCGTGCGTCTTTTAATAAAAGGTTTGACGTTTCGGATGCCATGTTGCAACCTTCTTCAGAAACTGGTTCGAAGTGACGAGATCAAAAAATCGGTAACTATATATAAGTCGGAAAAACTAATTAATAATCAGTTAACGCTAATTACAAACTAATTAATAACTAATTGCGTCGCGTCCGGTGTGAGGCGGGAAGAGGTCTTCGTGTTCACCACCATCTTCCATGTTCTGCTAAGCTCCCAGCCATCCTCTCTGTTGACGTTATTTTTATGTCGGTGAATCTCTATGGCTTCTCTTGTCAGTCTTTGGTAGTATCTGTTGTCCCTAGCCAGCACCTTTGTTTGTTCGAAGTCTATTCGGTGCCCCTCTGCATGGCAATGTTCCGCAACCGCCGACTGCTGGATCTTCTTCAGCCTTACATCCCTCTCATGCTCCTTGATGCGGCACTCGACGTTGCGTCCAGTTTGGCCAACATAAACCTTCCCACAACTACACGATAGTCGATAGACTCCCGCTCCTTTTAATGGAGTTAGTTTGTCCTTGGCTATCGGGAGTGTGTTCCGAATTTTGCTGACCGTGCCGTACCGCACTACGATGTCGTTCTTCTTGAGGTGCCTAGCAATTCGTTCCGTTACACC
>NW_019281340.1:0-33581 GCF_000648695.1 Onthophagus taurus | reverse complement strand
CGGGAACGAATAACTCGGGATGAGGCGCAATGGGAACCTAGAAATGCCATTATTTTTATGCAGATGGTGTAATTAATGTAGCCCCGAAAAAAAAAAAAACTTAAAAAAAGCGGATTTTAATTTTTGTATCCGATCTTATTTTTGAATATATAATTAAATTTATATTAACCATAAATTAATACCTGTCAAAATGTGTTAAAGTTGATAACAATTGGCAAGATTAACAGGGAATTTTATTTTATCATGTTTTAAAATCATTTATGTCAAATTGATGTTTAAACTTTTCTGGGTGATGATGCGGCTGGGATGATGAATTCCAGGTTTCATATCACCTTGTGAGCGGGCGTCCAGAAATAGGGCTTACAATACCGGACCAAAATCGAGTGCGGGAAGTGAGCCCCCATTTTTTGATTTTTAAATTTTTCATTGTTGTTCTAGATTGTTCTAGAGTTGTTCTACATTGTTCCAAAGCGGCAAATAGAGAAAATAAAAACTCGGCGAGAAAAACCGAAAACGGGTTTTTTGACTAGCCCCCCATTTTTGGAAAAATCAAATTTTCTTTGTTGTTCTGGGTTGTTCTAATTATTGTTCTAGAAAATAAAAATTATGGGATACATCATTACGAAGTTATAACTAAAAATAGGTTTGGCTGCCAAAATGTCTAGTTGATTGCTGTGACCATAGTTTTCCTATTTTCAATTCCATATTACAAATATATACTTATTATACCTAAAGCAATCTGGAACAGCTACTATTTTCACTAGAACAACTCTATAAAGGACACTTTACTCTTTGAAAATTAAAATTGTTGGAAATTTCAGTCAGTAATTCTTGCGTCAGTGGATTTAAATTACACAATAAGGATTAAAAAACACTTAGAACAATCTAAAATAACTAAACTAAGTCATTAAATCATGGATACTCTAAATGTGGCAGAAAAAGTCGAAATGATTTTTATTTATAGAGAAAGTGGCAGAAAAGTTGCTGATAGTATAGCTTTGTATCGAGAACGTTTTCCTGATCGAAATACGCCTTAGAGAAGTACCTTTTATAGAGTTGTGAATGATTTCACTAACACTGGAAATGTGGAATCAAGAAGAAAACTGGGCGAGCAACTGTAACTACGGAAGAAAAGGAAATTACGGTATTAGCTAGCGTTGAGGTAAATTCCCAAGTTAGCACTCAACGACTTGCAATTGACGCCGGAATATCGAAGACCCATACCACATTTCATTGCATCAACAGCTTTATGGAGGTGATTTTGAAAATCGATTAATATTTTGTCAATGGGCACAAGAACGAATGCGATTGGACGTCAATTTCTTTGGTAACGTGCTATTCTCGGATGAGTCTACTTTTACAAACAAAGGATAAGTCAATAGACATAACATGCACTATTGGAGCGTTGAAAATCCGAGATGGTTGCGTGAAGTAGAACATCAACGACCTTGGTCGGTTAATGTTTGGTGTGGCATAATTGGTGATAAATTGATCGGTCCGTACTTCATTGATGGTATGTTATAAGTTTGCTATACGGAGGTTTTTTGGCATGAGAAATACGATTATGGAGTCCGTTTTACTATAGCCCGTAGAGGGCACTCTGTAACGTATTCTTTACGGATTAAAATAACAATAACTTTTCTAACAGTATACTTTTTGGCTTTTTGAATAAAAATTCTTATTCTGTGTACTTTTTAAGCAAAAAGGGCACTCTTATCAAAATGCGCTAAAGTTTATCGTTTTCGCGATAATCCGCTTTTTATTATTCGATACACACCAATGTTTTTAGAAGATAGTTAAAGATGGTTAAAATAATGTGTGCCATGGAGACAAAGTAGGTAAATTAACTAATGTTTTAGTTTATTAATTTTTAATCTAAATAATAAAAGAAAAAAATTAAAGAAATTGTTGAAAATGTAAAAAATTTTGCTTGCATAATTCTGACCGACGAATTACTTATCGAGTAATGATATTTAAGAACGGCCTTATGTCATTACAAGCATTCCTAATCCTATTAAAAGTTCATCCCTTGTGGAACCAGGTGTCTCATACAATTTTCCTTTCAAATATCTCCACACAAAAAAGTCTAAAGCATTAAGATCTACAGATCGTGGGGCCATGCGACTGGTCACCATGCATGTGGTTTCTCAAAATATAGCGTACTTTGCAGAACATCTTGTATGTTCTTGATTGTTGTTACATCATTATCTCCGCGAATATTATAATATTCCACAAATTTAAACGATTTCAACTAGGACCTCCTAAAATCATAAAGGACGAATCTTTTCATTTCTGACTCCAAAAACAACATCGAAACAAGGACGTTAATCATAATACACACATCAAGAACAAAATTCAAAAGACTTAGACGTCTAAATCAATTGATGTGAATTTTCCTCTAAAAGGATGATTTCTCACTTTTGATCAGAGTTTTCTTGACTAAACATTTCCAACAATTTCTAACCGTTAATCCAACTTTCTTACAACCATAACATTTTTTCTGACAGAATTGTGGATAATAGTCTTCTTTATGGGTAATTTTATGATGATTAAAACACATCACTTATTAATTCACTGGTAAAAAAGATGATAGGTCTTCAAAAGTTTTGTAAGTTGCTATTTCTTTGGGATGCCGATATTTATTAAGTTGTCAAATCATAAGGTCTTCTACTTGTTATAAAGCTTCACTGACCAATCATTATGATAATAATAATAATAACTTTATTTGAACAAAGTACTGCATGGTACAGTATTGACGTCAAAAGAAAAGAAAACAATAATGTTCACATAAAAGAAATGGAAATTACAAATAATAAAAATATAACAATTTCCGATGATTCATTTCCCGTGCATCCATTCAAAATATTCTTCCACAGTATAGTATTCATTCTCCAAGAGGAAATTCTTGACAGTGATTCGAAACTGTTTTACTTCCATGCTTCTTGTTTCCCATGGAACGGCTATATAATAGCATGTGTTTTGTAATTTGACCAAGTTGTGTTCGTTATTGCCTGCGTTTTTCAGCATCAAATCTTTATTATTGTGAGTATGCACTATATCGCACTTATATAGGGGAGACCGGAATAAGTTTACAAACCAGAATAAAAGAACACAAAAACAGTTCAAAGTCAAATTTTGGAAAGCATTTAATATTTAATAACCATGCATTTCTTGAAAATAAAAATGTACAGCTACTCCACCATTTGAAGAAGAGCAACCTGATGGAAATGGTGGAAACATACGAAATCAACCGGTTTATTAAAAATAACCAAAATATTGTCAGCTTAAATGAACAAGTGGTTCCAAATTCAACATCGTTATATCAATGTCTGAAAGATCCTTTCCCGAAAATAAAGATCAAAAATAAAAATTAAATAATGTGCAAGTGGACGAGAAAATTGAGCTTGGAGGCGGCTCAATTTTGCACCACTTGCACTCCATGCCCCAAATGTCCCCACAAAAACTATTTTTGTTAAGTTGACATAACTATTATATTGATTGATTAATCCTGTAATAACCATTTATTATTTTTTATAATTTACATTACATAATTGAATTTAGTTTTTAAGTCAGATCAATTGTCGATCTAATTGCAAGTAGTATTCTACTTTACCCACTTGGTGAACATTCCTAACCTCAATTACAACAATTTTTACCGCCAATATTGTAAGGTGGTTGTCGCTGAGTGACGTAAGTTGTCTTTTTATTCATGCAGTTCATTTAGTTTAGTGTATTCTGTTTAATTTACTGCAACATATTATCTATTGAGGAAGGGCAGGGCATGAAACCGGTTTAGACGAAAAAATAAATGATTATCACGTATAGTATATTGTGACTCTTTTAATACTTATCATTACATGGTGAAAATGGACGCAACCATATACAATAATATTGATACAGATATTGGTCTGTAATTACTACATACACTTCTATCTCCCTTCTTATGGGAGATACTGGTGTTATCTTTGCCGACTTTAGCTCCTTTAGAAAAACTCCTTCTAGTAGACATTTGTTTATAACAAAACATAGGTGTTTGCTTATGATTTGGTTCATATATGTCCTTGGTATTTTTTGCATTTAGGCCTTTTATTATATTTCCAATCTGCCGTTTGTCCACTTCACCCAGAGATACCATACTTGAAGTTGGAAAAACTATCAAGCTGATAGGATCTATGTGGTTGATTGTAGAGTGTCCTGGTGTAGTCTCAACCTGAGAAAAGAAAAGGTTTAAATCTTCAACATTCAACTCTGGGTACTCCACTGGTGTTTCCTAGACTTTCCCGTTTTTTGTTTGACTAATTTCCAAGCCGTTGAAATTTTATTATTGGATCGACTTATATACTTTCCATAAGCTTTAATCTTCGCTTGATTTAATTTCTTTGCGTATTCTGCTTTTAATGTCTTGTATATTTCTTTCAAGTGTAAACCAAAAAATTCTACTTAAAATGGTTTAAAAAATAAGTTTTTCAGAATTTGTAGCCTTGTTTTTCATTTCCACCCAGCTATCTCCAAATAGAGTATACTTTGCAAAACGTGCATATTCTTCATTATTTTAACATCATTAACTCTTAAAGTAAATATATTTCGAAATAATGCAACGTTGGCGCTAAAATTTATGGCGTAAACTTTAAAACAAATTGGGGTAGTTTTAATAATAATAAACATAGCAATTTTAGTTTCATTAAAACATCAAATGAGTTATACATAAATTATATATGTTTTACTTAACTTACAAATATTGTGACGATTTGTTATCAATAACTTATTAACTTATCAATCTTATTTTTAGGAACCAATAAATAATTTGCACAGTTTTGCAAATTTTGTCAATTTATCATATTAATTAATTATTGTAATAAATGTACATATTAATGTTTATTATTTATTGTTACAGAAATTAGCCTGTATAACAATTCTGTTGCATTTCCGATCGTTAGCGCGCGGAGTGGCGAAAAGGTTAAGTGAGGTCAGATGTGTGCAGGGGTGCGGAAAATTGCTCCCCAAACTTCGTTCGACCGGAGACGCCAACCTCGTCTCGCTCGACCCCGAAGTGTGACAAAGACGGGAAAACTGTCGCTGGAAATGTTGTTGTAGGCGAAGGGGTGCCATTTACGCACCTCAAAACTTTGACACAATTTCAAATCAAGTTTCAATTTCCAAAGGAAAGGGAAAATTCCCCGAAATTTAAGTTTCTAAAAATAAATCGAATCTTACTAATAAAATCGACTGTTACGAGATTTGGGAGAGTATCACAGTTGGACCTTGATGTTTCAATGTCGAAGTTCATTAAAAAATTGCCACCTTTGACGTAGGATAGAAACTAACATAGTTCTAAGAAATTTAGAGATTATTACTCATTAAAATTTTAGTTATGTCTTTTAATATTTCCTATCTTGTTCTAATGTATCAACAAATTTTATCATTTTTTACGTATGTTTTTAAGATGTGATTAAAAAAAAAAGATTTTACCCACGAGGAAACCGGTCGTTTACGCAACGCAATGACAAGAGAGGAATTTCCAATTAATCTGGAAACTCGCAACGGGCCCCCCTTTGATCCACTTCGCGTTAGCGGCGGAGCTGTAATTTCGCGCGCGCGAACCCAATCCCCCTCCCGCCCGGATAGAAAACTAGGGACCATGAGAGAGAGAGAGAGAATAAAGCTTTTTTTCGCTCTTCGAATATACCCCCTTCAACCTGCGCCCCACGATACCTTCCTCCTGACCACCCCACCGTTAGTCCGGTCCCACCGGTTAGCTGCTTAATTATACACTTCACGAGGCACTCTCGTGGCGAGACCGCAGCCTCCTCATTGACGATGCAAGAAAATGCACACTACACAAAAATCAAACTTAAAACACAAAATAAATGTAACTTTTCATCTAACTCAACTTTGAATAAGAGTAGGTTTTTTTTATTGATGGCAAAAGAATGAGTCATTTTTGTGTTAATTGTTGTTGTAGGATGCTGGGGATTTTTTTTTGACTAAATTTATAACCGAATTCATGAATATATTCATAGTAAATAGAAATGAATAGGTGTGTGACGTAAAATCTGGGGAATCTTAAGATATTTATAAAAAAAGTTGTTTTTTATAGAATTTTTGGAGGAATTAAAAATTCAAATATTTCTATGCTGAACTAAAATAGATTTCCAGAAATGGTTTGGTGCAATAAAGTGTATTTAAATTAATAATTGGCGAGATTTCCATTAAAATTTTCGAAGAAATCGATTTTTAATGAATTTTATTAAGGAAAATTGTTAAACTTAAAATTGCTAAAGTTTTCGATCAAGTTCAAACGTTTCTATCTCAAGAACTAAAACAGATTGGTAGGAAGGATTTGGTGCAATTAAAAGTAGACACTTGAATTAATAATTAATGATAATTAAAATTTTCCATGAAATAGAATTTTTGAATTTTATCAAAGAAAATTGTAAAACATAAAATTATAATATACATTTTTTTAATGGAGATGAGAAACTTGCTCAAGAACGCCTCAAAGTGCTTCTTAGGAAATCACAACAATAAACAAGGCTAACAACACTCATCGAAGACTTTGCTAAAATAAATTTTGCTAAAGCTGTATGCTAAACTGCGACAATAAAAGCTATAAAAACCAAAGAACTAGTTTGGCAACTGGAATGAGCGTGTAGTGTGCCATGTAAGAATTGTTTTAATAAACGATTTGTTATATAATTTCCAAAAAAGAGATTGATAAATAAATAATCCAAGAACAACATATAAAATGTGGTAGAATCAAATTAATTTTTAAAATTCAATAAATATTGACAGAAACACTGAAACGTTGACAATTGTTTTTCAAGAATTCTTCAATTGGACACAAGTCAACCCAAATCAAAAGAAAAAAAAAATTCACCAATCAACGATCCCGATACTGAAGCTCACCAATCAATAGTCCCGAAACTCAAGTGTCAAACCAATCAGCAACTCAAAATTTGCCACCACCAGATTTCCCGCCAAATATTCCAGAGAAACAATACACTAACAGTATCACTCAACCTTAGGAGCGATTATCCATTCATTTTTACCGTAGCCAACGTTAGTAAATCAATAATAGGTGCCGATTTCTTAACTAGATTAGCCATCTTAGTTGATGTTAAGAATAAGAAACTAATCGATAAGGAAACAAATATTTTCTTTATTGGTTCTTGTATCAAAAGCGACGTTCCATCACCCAAAATTTTCTTCTTTGAATCAAAAATTTTCAAGTATTATAAATAATAATTCCTAAATTGAACCATGTTACCATAGGCACTTTAGCCGAAAGTATTAACAAAATTAGCAATTGGACCAAATAATAGAAAATCAAGTTGATTGAGGCTAAATTTTCCCATATTAATTTTACAAACAAACGGGAACAACAAATTCTCAAGCCTGTATGGACTGGCAGCGTGCTGTGGAGTTGTGGTAAGCGCAATTTGGAAGTAATGTAACGATATCCAAAGTGTTAAGGGGCATTGTCAATGGCCCTTAGTATTGCAAAAATAGTGATTTCTTAACTTTTCACGTTAATGTCGAAGCCATTCAAATCCTTGACAATACGAATCAGATTAGAAGACTCAAAAGGATCAACCTTTTAGGCTGGCGTAGTTTGTATTAATGCAAAAAATAGAGTATAGTGCAGAATGTTTCTTTATGCAAGAACCTTAGTGTGTGTTTTGTAGACATAGATTATGTTTGAAAAATACTACTCATTGATCTATATTATAATCAGATTATAATCTCTTTAACAAAAAAAATTGTTCCCTTAAAGCATTTTTTAGGCCAGCTTTGCTTGAAATGGTTCTTTATCTGATCTTTCTATCAAGGTACTCCTGCTCTGTAGGATTTGGGNTGCTAAAATAAATTTTGCTAAAGCTGTATGCTAAACTGCGACAATAAAAGCTATAAAAACTAAAGAACTAGTTTGGCAACTGGAATAAGCGTGTAGTGTGCCATGTAAGAATTGTTTTAATAAATGATTTGTTATATAATTTACAAAAAACAGATTGATAAATAAATAATCCAAGAACAACATATAAAATGTGACCCGTGCGACGATAGCAACAAACCTCCCAGCAACAAACTTTTACCCGTAATTTCCTATCTACTTTCTTAGCTGATATCTTCCTTATTAGTAGAGATGCACCACTTGAAAGCTTGAATCTTTTTCTATCTAAAACCGGGTTTTCGTCTGCCGATAAGTTGATATTAAGATCAATAAAAAATGAAGAACACCGCGCCGTACTTAAAATAGCTTAAAATTACCAAACTTCAAGGCCTTGTGCAATTGTTATGAAACCGAATTTTAAAAAACTGTTATCACAGTCAGAAAGGGCGCTCCTTCAGCTATCTTAATCCGGGTTTTCGTCGGTCAATATCTATCGGCGTCATGCTTAAATCACCCTTAATGTCCATCTCTACACGCAGAAACGCTTAAATACTCTTCCTCTAAACAACTTTCTTATTTGATGGGGAGAAAACTATAGAAACATATCTATCTTAGTGAAAATTTTCTGCTCTTTCTAGTGGTATATAACACGCGGCGATCACGCGCTTGCACACGTACGTTTTTAGCCAAAAACTGCAAAATTTATACGTTTTATCGATTTTTAAACCTTGTTCGGGTCGATAACTTTCTTATATGAGCAGGAGAAAACTCTGGAACCATATCTATCTTATCGAAAATTTCCTGCTCTTTCTAGTGATGTATAACACGCGGCGATCACAAGTTTGCACAAGTACATTTTTGGCCATAACTGTTAAACTCATACGTTTTAGCCATTCTTCAACCTTGTTCGGCTCGATAACTTTCTTATATGACCAGGAGAAAACTCTAGAACCATATCTATCTTATTGAAAATTTTCTGCTCTTTCTAGTGATTATAACACGTGGCGATCACACGTTTGCACAAGTACGTTTTTGGCCAAAAACTGCTAAATTCTTACGTTTTAGCGATTTTTAAACCTTGTTCGGGTCGATAACTTTCTTATATGACCAAGACAAAACTCTAGAATATCTATCTTCATATCTATCTTATTGAAAATTTTCTGCTCTTTCTAATAGTGTCTTTTAATAACAATTATACACTTTAATTAAATAAGTTACATACACCTTAATAAGTTTTTTAAAATTCGGTTTGATAACAATTGCACAAGGCCTTGAAGTTTGGTAATTTTAAGCTATTTTAAGTACAGCGCGGTGTTCTTCATTTTTTATTGATCTTAATATCAACTTATCGGCAGACGAAAACCCGGTTTTAGATAGAGAAAGATTCAAGCTTTCAAGTAGTGCATTTAGTTTTTCGCTATCCCTAATTATAAGAAAGATATCAGCTAAGAAAGTAGATAGGAAATTACGGGTTGTTGCTGGGAGGTTTGTTGCTATCGTCGCACGGGTTAAAATGTGGTAGAATTAAATTAATTTTTAAAATTCAATAAATATTGTACATGATCTCATCGTACAATAATTGGTGATCCCGACAGAAACACTGAAACGTTGTTTTTCAAGAATTCTTCAATTGGACACAAGTCAACCCAAACCAAAAAAAAAAAGTTCACCAATCAACGATCCCGATGCTGAAGCTCACCAATCAATAGTCCCGAAACTCAAGTGTCAAACCAATCAGCAACTCAAAATTTGCCACCACCAGATTTCCCGCCAAATATTCCAGAGAAACAATACACTAACAGTATCACTCAACCTTAGGAGCGATTATCCATTCATTTTTACCGTAGCCAACGTTAGTAAATCAATAATAGGTGCCGATTTCTTAACTAGATTAGCCATCTTAGTTGATATTAAGAATAAGAAACTAATCGATAAGGAAACAAATATTTTCTCTATTGGTTCTTGTATCAAAAGCGACGTTTCATCACCCAAAATTTTCTTCTTTGAATCAAAAATTTTCAAGTATTATAAATAATAATTCCTAAATTAAACCATGTTACCATAGGCACTTTAGCCGAAAGTATTAACAAAATTAGCAATTGGACCAAATAATAGAAAATCAAGTTGATTGAGGCTAAATCTTCCCATATTAATTTTACAAACAAACGGGAACAACAAATTCTCAAGCCTGTATGGACTGGCAGCGTGCTGTGGAGTTGTGGTAAGCGCAATTTGGAAGTAATGTAACGATATCCAAAGTGTTAAGGGGCATTGTCAATGGCCCTTAGTATTGCAAAAATAGTGATTTCTTAACTTTTCACGTTAATGTCGAAGCCATTCAAATCCTTGACAATACGAATCAGATTAGAAGACTCAAAAGGATCAACCTTTTAGGCTGGCGTAGTTTGTATTAATGCAAAAAATAGAGTATAGTGCAGAATGTTTGTTTATGCAAGAACCTTAGTGTGTTTTGTAGTTATAGATTATGTTTGAAAAATACTACTCATTGATCTATATTATAATCAGATTATAATCTCTTTAACAAAAAAAATTGTTCCCTTAAAGCATTTTTTAGGCCAGCTTTGCTTGAAATGGTTCTTTATCTGATCTTTCTATCAAGGTACTCCTGCTCTGTAGGATTAAGGTTTGGGGGCTACAGATTGTTAGGGGTTAGTGGTGGCCATTTTCTATACGGCCATTTTTTTAAATCCGGCCGAATAAAAAAAAAATTTGATAAAATTTTCGATGTTGCAATTTTCATCGATAATTTTCAAAATTCGCTATAAAATTCATTTCTTGAAGGATCCTTGTGGAAATGTCACCAATTATTAATTAAAGTATCCTCTTTTTAATACAAAAAGCCGTTTTGAAAAATCACTTTTAGTTCTTGAGAAATAAATTTTTGAAATAATCCACAATTGTTTCGAATTTTGCAATTTTCGCCGATTAAGTTTTAAAAATTCATATAAAATTGATTTCTTGGAATATGAGTATGAAATTTTCCCAAAATGTTAATAAAAGCGTCCTCTTTCCAATGAATCAACCCGTTTTGAAAAATAACTTTTAGTTTTTGAGAAAACAATATTTGAGGTTTTGATAAAATTTTCGATGTTGCAATTTTCATCGATAACTTTCAAAATTCGCTATAAAATTCATTTCTTGAAGGATCCTTGTGGAAATATCACCAATTATTAATTAAAGTATCTTCTTTTTAATGCAAAAAGCCGTTTTGAAAAATCACTTTTAGTTCTTGAGAAATAAATTTTTGAAATAATCGACAATTTTTTCGAATTTTGCAATTTTCGCCGATTAAGTTTTAAAAAATCGTATAAAATCGATTTCTTGGAATAAGAGTATGAAAATTTCCCAAAATGTTAATAGAAGTGTCCTCTTTCCAATCAACTAACCCGTTTTGAAAAATAAGTTTTCGTTTTTAAGAAAACAATATTTGAAGTTTTGATAAAATTTTCGATATTGCAATTTTCATCGATAACTTTCAAAATTCGCTATAAAATTAATTTCTTGACTGATCCTTGTGGAAATATCACCAATTATTAATTAAAGTATCCTCTTTTTAATACAACAAGCCGTTTTGAAAAATCACTTTCGGTTCTTGAGAAATAAATTTTTGAAATAATTAACAATTTTTCGCAAAATTGCTATCCGTTCCATCACTATTTCTAGCAAAATTTAATCATTGCTGTTATTTCATGGCATAATTTTGTAAACATTAAATAACGATTTATATCAAAACAACAGNATCACTTTCAGTTCTTGAGAAATAAATTTTTGAAATAATTAACAATTTTTCGCAAAATTGCTATCCGTTCCATCACTATTTCTAGCAAAATTTAATCATTGCTGTTATTTCATGGCATAATTTTGTAAACATTAAATAACGATTTATATCAAAACAACAGACAATACATTTCCAAACGAGGAGTACCGGAACAAAACGTGGTATAATCAACTTTTTGTGCTATTGGCCGTTTTTCGTTTATACCATTATTTTTTGTTCGTTACCCAAATTGAATCAAAGAACCCAAAATCGGTATAAAAGCGTCACTAAAACATGCATTTTTGTTTTGGTACTAAATAACCAAAGAGGATAAACAAACATTCTGCATTGAACATAAATTAACAGTTAAACTAATAGTATATTACAAAACAAGTTTCGTAAGACACGTTTGAAATGCACGAATTCAAATTGAAAAACGAGTGACGAAGCCACGAGTTTTTTAATGAATGAGTGCTTTAAGTCTTATGAAACGTGTTTTTTATGCTATTTTTTGTAATTCGCGTTTTTACCCTTTTTTTCTCAAAAATAAAATAAATTTTGACAATGTAGGGAAATAGGTATTTAGCAGTTGGTAACACCGTAACACTGGAAAATAGAAATTTGAATTGACAATTAGAAACTGTCAAAACACAAAATGTATTCACCTGACAAAAATGTTTCATGTACACCTCCCAAAATAAGATAAATTAAAGAACGTGTTTAGACATCTAAAGACAAACATTGTCACATTGACAACTCGAAAAATTAATGACCCAATGTCACCAACTTGAACTGGTTCCATAAAATGTTACTAAAATCTCATTACAGCATCGGGTGCTGTAAGGAGTCTCATTACAGCACCCGTTTGAGTACTGTTATAGCTTTCATTACCGTCGCGAATTACAAAAAATATATTATTTATTTTTCTTATGTTTGAGCTTGATGAATGAAGTATTTTGTTGGTTATAATAATTAAGAGATAAATATTAGTATGAGGAAATTGTGATTATTCAAAAAAGTTATAATTAATAACTGATATAAGATAATCGTAAAATTTGCTTTGATTAATATAGCGTTAACCGTTTTGCGATTATATAGGAAATTGCGTCGATGATAACGATGCGGTATCGAGATATCAAAGGAAGAAACGGGAAGCGCCACGGGAGTACCACGGCCGTTAATCTATCCGTTTTGACAACATTTAATAGCTCGCGACTTTCTATAAATTCCTATTTAGTTACCATTAAAACAACCCAAGATTTATTCGTTACATTTATTTATTACACAATTTGTTTTCTGATCATAAGAAATTCAAACCAGCCTCATTAAAGCATCGTTATTAATTGCGCGTAATTATTTGAATAATTTAATCTTTTCTATAACATGCAAAAAGAATTTTAAAATAAAATCAATAAGAGTCGAAGATGATGGTATCGGAAATCGGGTTGAGAATGAAAGAGAGAAAAAAGATCAAAGAGGGGTTACCGAAAACGTACAAGTAGTTCGGTGACTGTTGCAAACGGTCGCATGTGTACGCGTGCATTGGGGGGGCCTTTCGTTTTCATCGTAGGAATGCGGCGCGCCGAACAGAACGACGACCAAAGCCAAGGGGGCCGAAGACGGGCCGGCGCGACGACGACGACAACGAACAGCAACGCTTCACGGACGGACGACTTGGACCGGACCAGACCGACGGGACGCGCTTCTGGTGGGCGTTAGAAGGTCAAACGAAAGGGATAATGCCGGTTCGAGCCCTCCTCCTTCTCTCTACCCCACCCCTCCCTCTGATTCACTTCGTTTCCCAAACTTTCAGGACAACAACAACTTTTATGTTAATCGCTTATTTAGACTAGAAAATTCAATACCCAACTTGGAAGATCTCGATAATTTTGCCACAACAGAAATTTTCTTGTTAATGTTGCAAATATTTGTCAAACTTTAATTCTTGACAACATCAGTTATTTATGGAGATTAAGAAATTATTTTTATAATAATTCAAAATTAATGATTTCTATTTAAAATTATTTATGCGCAAAGAGGATTATCAAAGATTTGTAAATGGTTATTTATGTACCATGGATTTTTTTAATACGAAGTTTTGCCACTTATTATTTTGATAATAATATCTGTTTCATTAATTTTGAAAATTTTGGCCAATTCGTGTGACACTATACAGGCTGTTTTAAATTAAGTGCGTACCATTGGTAACTTTGTTCTTAGTAGAACCACAAAGTCGGTTAAATAAGTAAACTAGTAGCATTTTTCTGCCGATTACAATGGTGAAAATAGAAAAACAATTGAATGTGTCGTTTACTTATTTAACCGACTTTATACCTCCATTAATAACAAAGATGCCAATGGTGCTCACTTAATTTAGAACAGGCTGTATATCATAATGAGCTGATTTGCATTGGTCTTCTCCTCTGCAGTACAAAAACAATGTTGCCATTAGTTTCGATAATCTTGCTAGGGTGTTTATGGCTAGGGTGGTATTGCATCAAAATGACATTTACATGATATTTGAAATTGTCGATTCTATTTCCATTGTTGATTGTGTTTAATATAACTCGTCAGCATCTTTCTGGTGTGGAAACTGGTGAATGAGAATTCTCACCATCATCATGGCACCAGCATTAAACAAGACAGAGCTGTAAACATTTTCCTTCTTCTTTCTCCTTCGAGTTGTCAACCTTAGCCATATAGCCGTTCTTGCCTGCACACGACTTATTCAACCAAGTTTATAGCATCAATTAAACGACTTATTACAAAAGAAGGAAAGGTCCTTGTTGTAAAGTGCATCGTCATCGCAACCTATAAGATGGATTGTTACTTAAACCTTCCAAAGATTTATTGTAAGTGTAGCTACTAAGTAGGTGTCAGGCGAACTTGACCATACATTTTGTGTCTTAGGCGACGCATTCACACAGTATATGTTCAGCAGTTTCTGATTCGTCGTTGCAAAGATTCATCTGACAAGTTTCATCTTCAGCTTGTCCAATATGGAAAAGGTGGTTTTAGCATGATCAGGAAGCCTGAGAGTGACCTTCAATCTCCTTTGTTGAGGTATAAAACTTCTTTGGTTTTGTTTTGCAACGGAGTTATCATATTCTTCACCTGTCTGTGACCTGGAAGTTCTTTATAGTAAAAGGTTCTGCTTGAAAAATGGTTATATCCGAGCTGAGGAGCAAACTCATACCTACTTCGGATCCAGCTGTCTTTGAAGCATTGGTGTACCAGGCAAGAGCTCCTCTCTTAAGTTGAACTCATCCTTCGTCCAATCATTCCTGCTTCTGAATATGTTTTCACTGCCTCTTTGGCCAGCTTGTCCGCTTTTTCATTGCCCTCATTGTCTTTGTGACCTGGAACCCACCATCGAGCCCCCATGTTAGAGAATGGGCGAATTCCTTCACAGCACTTAGGCCCCAGCGGATCCTTTGTACATCCCCACAATGTACAGTTCATTCAGGGGTCAGAAAACCAGCCCAAGGTTTTAATGAACGTTAATATAGGATAGAAGGGTATCTATAAGGTTCTTTATGACCGAAATTTGGAGCCATGGTACGCCAAAATTGATTCCTTTAAGTACGCGAAGGTGATACAGTCACAAACAGTATGACTTATCGTCTCGTCTTCCATTTAGATTTCTCTTTCCACAGATTTACCTTTGATGTAAGCATGGTGATGCAAATGTAAATGCGAAGGAAACGCTTTAAGTACATTTTCTCTAATGTAATGATCACATAGTCTTTCAAGTGTCTTTAAAAGAAAAGATGAGAGACTAATGGGTTGAAAGGATCCTTTGGGTCCTTTTTTCCATTCTTTGGAATAAAGGTTACTGTAACCCTCCTTCAGCTGATGGGGGAGGATCTATTGTTGATTGTGTTTAATACAAAGTATCAGCATCTTTATGAGGTTCCTCAGTGGCCGTGGAAACTATTGAATGAAAATTTTCACCATCATCATGGCATTATCATTAAAGAAGACATAGCTGTTAACACTTTTTCATTCTCTTCTTTATTATTCAAGTTGTCAACCTTGGCCATATATCCATGCACGTTCATATCTTCAAATGAACGATTTATTACAAAAGAAGTAAACTTGCTTGTTCGGCCAAACTTCTTAGATACCCAGTCTTATTATTATTGCTGCCGGGGTGAGGGAAGCAACTCCTCTTGTCGTCGCCAGCTATAAGATCTATTGTAACTTAAGCCCTCCAAAGGTTTAGCGCAAATTTAGGTCCTTAATGAACCTTAGTATTGCTACAAGGCCTTGTTCCTTTGATGCTCAGCTTTTCCAATATGGAGAAGGTGGTATTTTAGAGGCGTATGGCCGATCAGGATGCCTGAAAGCGACCTTAGATCCCCTTTGCTGAGGTATAAAACCTCTTTGGTTTTGTTTTGCGACGTTTTTTTTTTTATCATACTCTTTGTCTGTATGTAAGGCTACCTTTGAGACCTTTTGTAGTCCAAAGCTGCGTTTTGCGTTTTCGAATTCACCATAGAATAATATTATTGCCGCTAGCGACTTCTCTCAGATTGCTGGAACATTTTCTGATCAATGCACAGTCACTCGTGTAGGCCTAAAATGCTTATGAGCCGCCCTAAATTGCCTTTAGGACGGCTCGATTGTCCTTGAAACTGTTCATCGATGCATCTTTCTGTCCCTTTTCTAGATTCAAAACGGTGCAAAAGTTTATAGCAAGAACTTCTGGTTGAAAAATGGTTATGTCCGAGCTGAGGAGCAATTTAATGCGGCTATTTGGTCCACTAATGCCCATACCACAGGCATAATCTTTACCACCAATAGCAGCATACCTTGGCAACTCGTTATAATATGGCGTTAGATTTGGCGGAATACCGTCAGTGTGATTTCTGGTTATTCTGTGCCTTTGGTAACTCGTCAACATCAAACGAACCGATACATAGTGGCCCATTTTGTAAATCTAGAAGGACAAAATTAATATTGAGAAAAATACAATTTTTTTAGACATAATAATATTCAAAAAGTCACTATGTCTGTTCCATGAATTAACAGTTTATGAACACTTGCCGGCAGTGTCTTTGGCATATTCTTCAAATGTTTCCAAATTTATTTCGTATCTACTCGCAATTGCCCTTAATAAAACTGCAAATCGTTTAATTAGATCCTTGTTCAGTCCTGTGCTCGCACTGGATAGCGATGGATTAGAAAAAAATGTTCTAGCAGTATTTCCATCATTACGTGTTTCGTAACCTGGTTTGGGAATATCCACAATTTTTTTGTCGTTTCCTTTTCACTTGTCAAAAAACGAACCCAACAGGTGTTGTGGTGTGTCTAGCCAAGTTATTCATTTCTTTAAGTGTTACACCTCAGATATAACACTTTTGAAATGACTTTTGTGCAATAACACTGCAGACCTGTCCGTCTATCATTGTCATCATCATTTTGTGATCCACGAATATGTCTTTGCCTTCATTTGTAATATGAGTCGGAGAAAGAACTTTTATATCTGTTTCCACTTTACTAACTTCTGTTCGAGTTAGTTCTGCAGTTTCTTTCTGAAACAATAACTTTATTGGGCAACAATAGCGTGTTGACGAAGGGCGTGGATTTCCCCATTTTATTGCTTTATTATGTTTTAATTGCAGCGGAACTAATGAAATTACGAACAAGAAGGCATCATCATGTTGTCCATTTCCCATGTCCGACCTATACATATGTATATAATTGTATGTACTTTGTCCTGATGCCCCATCACAACCCCACTTATACAACATGGTCAAATGAGCGCCTGTATCTACGTTTTTTAAAATATCACTGTCACTGACGTCAGTGTCTTTTCTGGTTATTCTATGCCCATACCTACTCTGGATCCAACTGTCTTTGAAGCATCGGTGTACCGGCAAGGGCTCCTCTTTTAAGTTGAGACTCACCCTTCGTCCAATCATGCCTGCTTCTGAATATGACTGAATATGTTTTCACTGCCTCTTTGGCCAGCTTGTCCGTCTTTTCATTGTCTTCAATGTCTTTGTGGCCTGGAACCCACCATAGAGTCCCCAGTCTTAGAGAGTAGATGAATTTCTTCTAGGGTGATGTATCTGGAGGATGATGAAGTTGCCATCAATACTTGTATGCCCTAAAGAGCAATAGTCATTAAAACCCTTAGATTAGACATTTTAGCAGTTTATATAATTCCTAAAGCAGAGCATCGGTGACCAAAGATGGCAAAATCTGAATTCTTAAATCCATATATGAAATCCATACATAATATTGGGTTGAGTTGGATTAAACCCATAGTTTTAAGTCCATTATATCATATTCTTTCATCATAGGCTCTGTTACCCTTCAGCATCATCTCTGGTCTTCCTCGATGTTGTCTACGGCATCCCATAACATCGTTCCTGGCATGATGAACAGGTATTGACAATCTGAGAGGTGTTTGGATTCAGCTATATCATATCCTTTCATCATAGGCTCTGTTACCCTTCAGCATCATCCCTGGTCTTCCTCGATGTTGTCTACGGCATCCCATAACATCGTTCCTGACATGATTATCAGGTATTGACAATTTGAGAGGTGTTTGGATTCAGCTATATCATATCCTTTCATCATAGGCTCTGTTACCCTTCAGCATCATCTCTGGTCTTCCTCGATGTTGTCTACGGCATCCCATAACATCGTTCCTGACATGATCAGCAGGTATTGACAATTTGATAGGTGTTTGGATTCAGCTATAGAGTTGTTAGATTCAGGTTCGATTGATTCAACTCATAGTTTTAAGTCCATTATATCATATTCTTTCATCATAGGCTCTGTTACCCTTCAGCATCATCCCTGGTCTTCCTCGATGTTGTCTACGGCATCCCATAACATCGTTCCTGGCATGATGAACAGGTATTGACAATTTGAGAGGTGTTTGGATTCAGCTATATCATATCCTTTCATCATAGGCTCTGTTACCCTTCAGCATCATTTCTGGTCTTCCTCGATGTTGTCTACGGCATCCCATAACATCGTTCCTGTCATCATTAGCAGGTATTGACAATTTGAGAGGTGTTTGGATTCAGCTATAGAGTTGTTAGATTCAGGTTCGATTGATTCAAGAAGTTCGATTAAACCTGCAATATCCTAAGCTAGGCTAAAATGCACAAGTCCACGTCAAATTTTGTCATCTTCATCTATTAACATAGTTCTGGATATCGTTGAACATTGTCCTTGATATCTCCTGGTCTTCTTGAACATCACTATTGTCTCTCTTTAAATTAATTAATTACTTTGAAAATATCATAATAACAGTGAGTCTCTTATTTATAGGTTTTTTTAGTTTTCCTTTTCACCTTTTTTTTTGTTTTATTTGAATAAAACCTCCCCTTTTGGTTATTAATAAAAAAAAAACTAAATAAACATGACTGTTATTATTTTTTATTTATTTATTTTTCCATTTCCTCTCTAAAACTAGAAAAATCTAAAATATAGAGGATTTAAATGGAATAAAAGCTATTTTTTTAATTAAAAAAAAATGTTTGGATGGATGTAACTCGCAACGTATATGCAACTTGGGTTGGGTTGGTTGTTTTTTTTTTTATTGTGAGATTTTTTCGTACCGGTTTGGAGCGCCCCCGCTTATCCCGCTGTTCCCCCCGTTCGGGGTCAACCTTTCGAAACTTGTTGCCGGACGAAAGGCGAAGAGACACGATATTGGCGACAAGAGGAGAAAAGGTACGAGTTGACCCAATAAGCTTTTTGTCTCAAGATTTGGGGGTGGGCGTAAGAGGGGGATGTAGGTCGACAACCCCACGTCCTTCCTATATACACCCTTTTTTTGTTTTTTTTTTTCTTCCCCCTCCTACTTATTTCAAACATTTTTTTTCATCGCATCACTCTCGAACCTTTCTCAAGGAGATTTCTCTCTCGGATGGTGCGGCGAGGCAACTCTGTGCGTGTCTAATGGGCCGACAATGGGTCGGATAATTGAAGTTGCGAGAGATTTTTTTTTTATTTTCGATGATGACGCCGCGACGCCCGCGTTCCTTTTTTCTGGGGGGTAATTAAGTGCGTTAATCGACGCCGCACTATCGCGTCGTCCTTTTGATTAATGCGCCTTCAAGAAATTACCAACAAAGTGAGGCACCACCGCCGGTTTGATTAATGCGAGACTCTTGCACAGCTCTTCACCCCGTATATACTGTGTGGCGCATTGTACGCCGATCGCTTATTGACCCCGAGACGACGTTTCTAAGGCCGCCGAGGAGAGTATACGTCTTGAAAAACGTATGTAAGCAAGGTCGTGAACCGGTCAGACCTTGGTCTTCAACCATTCGAATACTTTAACCTTAAAAAGACTTTTCTTTCTTTTTATTAACAGTTTATGTACTTTTTCTGCAATGGTTATTAATATCTTATGGTAGTGAATAGTAAAAACTAGCTAATTACTTTAGCAGCCAACTAAATAATTATTTAATTGATTAATTAATCAAAGAGCTAGAGCATTCTAATTAAATGCTCCAAATATGGATTTTCGAATGTTGTACATAACTTAGAAAAGAAATTTTGAACTCAACACTAACAAAACTGTTAGTAATACATATAACTGTTAATAAAATCTCTTTTTGAAACGAGTATAACCACAAAACATTTATTTTTAAAAATAATCGAGATATATCTACTTCCGGTTGTCAATGTCAAATTTAATTTTGTGATATTTGCATTTATCATAAAAAATCCTTTAAAATGAGTCCAAACACGAAGGGGTTATCTCAAATATTAAGCGAAATATTAATGTTTTTCATTTGTTGCCAACTTCATGTTATCACATTTTTTTTTATATATATCCGTTGTTTTATGAGATAATCAAGTCATGTTTGGATTTATTTTAAAGGATTTTTCACGAATATTAAGAAAATTTGTTAATAAAAATTGACACTTAAAACCGGAAGTTATCGTTTTTGCGGTAATTAAAAAAATAATGTTTATATTTTCTTATTTAATTTGAAATCTCCGCAAAATTATCTTTAAAACGAGTACAAACACGATATATGTGTTTTTAAAAATAACCGAGATTTGTTTACTTCCGGTTGTCAATGTCAAATTTAATTTGATAATTTTTTTAATCTTAATAAAAAATCCTTTAAAGTAAACCTAAATAAGATGAAGTTATCTCAAAAAGTTACGAAGATATTAATATTTTTAATTTGCAGCCAACTTCATGTTATCGCAAATTTATTATTTTTGTATCTACCTACGTTGATTTTTGAGATAACCCGGTCGTGTTTGGATTCATTTCACAGGATTTTTCACAAAGATTAAGAAAATTACAAAATTAAAATTGATATTTATAACCGGAAGTTGTCATTTCATTCACATAATAAGAATAAGTAATATATTTAGATTAACTTTAAAAACTGATTCCTGAAGAACCAGTCGGGATATCAACACACTGTTTTCACCTTTAAAATTGATTAATTAAACACTCCAAATTTTGTTTTTCCAATATTATACATAACCTAGAAAAAAATTTTCAACCCAACACTAACAAAACTGTCAATATAAATAAATAATTTTTTTAGGTTAACTTTAAAAACTGATTCCTCAAGAACCAGTAGCGATATCAAGAAACGGTTTTCACCATCAAAATTGTTTGAGAGTTCTAATTAAACCCTCCAAATTTGGTTTTTCCAATGTGATACATAACCTAGAAAAAAAATGTTGAACCCAACACTAACAAAACTGTCAATATAAACAAGTAATTTTTTTTGGTTAACTTTTAAAATTGATTCCTCAAGAACTAGTAGAGATATGAAGAAACGGTTTTCACCATTAAAATTGTTTGAAAGTTCTAATTAAATTTTGCAAATTTGGTTTTTCCAATGTTACACATAACCTAGAAAAAAATTTTTGAACCCCACACTAACAAAACTGTCAACATGAATAATTTTTTTAGGTTATCTTTAAAAACTGATTCCTCCAGAACCAGTCAAGATATCAATAAACGGTTTTCACCATTAAAATTATTTGAGAGTTCTAATTAAATAGTCCAAATTTGGTTTTTCCAATATTATACATAATCTAGAAAAAAAATTTTGAACTCAACACTAACAAAACTGTCAATATAAATAAGTAATTTTTTTAGGTTAACTTTAAAAATTGATTCCTCAATAACTAGTGGAGATATCAACCAACGGTTTTCACCATTAAAATTATTTGAGAATTCTAGTTAAATACTCCAAATTTGGTTTTTCTAATGTTATACATAACCTAGAAAAAAAATGTTGACCCCAACACTAACAAAACTCTCAATATAAATAAGTAATTTTTTTAGGTTAACTTTAAAAACTGATTCTTCAAGAACCAGTGGAGATATGAAGAAACGGTTTTCACCATTAAAATTGTTTGAAAGTTCTAATTAAATTTTGCAAATTTGGTTTTTCCAATGTTACACATAACCTAGAAAAAAATTGTTGAACCCAACACTAACAAAACTGTCAACATAAATCATTTTTTTAGGTTAACTTTAAAAACTGATTCCTCCAGAACCAATCGAGATATTAGCAAACGGTTTTCTCCGTCAAAATTGTTTGAGAGTTCTAATTAAACACTCCAAATTTGGGTTTTTCAATGTCATGCATAACCTAGAAAAAAAATTTGGATCCCAACGCTAACAAAACTGTCAATATAAATCATTTTCTTAGGTTAACTTTAAAAACTGATTCCTCAAGAACTAATCGAGATATCAATAAATGGTTTTCACCATTAAAATTGTTTGAGAGTTCTAATTAAATAGTCCAAATTTGGTTTTTCCAATGTTAAACATAAGCTAGAAAAAAACTTTGATACCAACACTAACAAAACTATCAACATAAATAATTTTTTTAGGTTAACTTTAAAAACTGATTCCTCCAGAATCAATCGAGATATCAACAAACGGTTTTCACCATTAAAATTATTTAAGAATTCTAATTAAACACTTCAAATTTGGTTTTTTCAATGTTATACATAACCTATAAAAAAATTTTTGAACCTAACACTAACAATACTGTCAACATAAATCATTTTCTTAGGTTAACTTTAAAAACTGATTCCTCAAGAACCATTCGAGATATCAACAAACGGTTTTCGACATCAAAATTGTTTGAGAGTTCTAATTAAACACTCCAAATTTGGTTTTTACAATGTCATGCATAACCTAGAAAAAAAACTTTGATTCCAACACTAAGAAATCTGTCAACATAAATCATTTTTTTAGGTTAACTTTAAAAACTGATTTCTCCAGAACCAATCGAGATATCAATAAACGGTTTTCACCATTAAAATTGTTTGAGAGTTCTAATTATATTCTCCAAATTTGGTTTTTCCAATGTTATACATAACCTAGAAACAAAATTTTTAACCCAACACTAACAAATATATTGATGAACAATCTCACAAACTTAAAACTTTAGAAAATCGAATATACTATATTTATAGGAATTAACAAAGAATATTTATATAAATTAAAGCTTAAAGTATCTGCTTTAAGACCATGTAATGGTTTATTGGTTGATCCATAAAAGAAAGACGAAAAAGAAGTTTTAACTCAATCCGAAAATAAATTGTAGATGACATCCTTAAGAATGCTAAACTTTAAAAAATCGTACCTACTTTATTTATAGGAATTAACAAACGATCTTTATGTTAAATTAATGTCATCTTTAAGACCATTAATGACTTATTAACTAATCCATAAAAATGAACCAAAGATATGATTTTTGACTTAATCCAAAAAGTGGTTATTATTGATAACAAATTAAGGAATTAACAAACGGTATTTATTTAAATAAAAGTATCTGCTCATACTATACTTAAGACCATATTATGGTTTATGAGTTGTTTATGAAGTCAGTGATTTTAAAACATATCTCTAAAGATATAAAAGTCATTCAATCTGTTAATGTCGTTCAACATCAATATCCTCCCTGATATATCTTAACATCTCTCACTACTCTTCATATAATAGCACAAAACCTCGACATCGTATTCTGTATTCTCCAACATCATTCCTGACATCTTTCAATAATTTCGTAATATCATCTCTCAAAATCACCTCTAACTTTTTCTGCATAAGAATAATTATTATCCCTAAATATTTCAGATAATCTAAAACTTCTTCATATCATTACTTCTTATATTTTGGAATCCACGGTTAATGAGAAGAAAATTACTTGTGGCAAATATTTTGCCTTTTAACCGGGTAAAAGTTATGAAGTATCTGTTTCTTTTTGTGATGGCCAATCAGACGCTTCGTTTGGTTCTGTGTATTTATTGAAAAATCGATAATAATGGATACTCCCTCCGCCGAAAATAAAATACGACATCGTATGTCGACTGGTAACAAATACAAACGAACGCGGGGTAGCCTCGCGAAACATCGAAAACAAACGGACAAAAGGGCGTCGCGACCGCAGCAGCCAGCGCCACCGCCGCCACCGCGCCTCGGCCCCCCCGCGCTGCGAAAATAGAGAGGACCATCGGTGTATTATATTTAGACGGGGGCACTAACTCCGGGTCGACACTCTTAGCCTCTCTTCGTTAAGAATATATGTATGTACTTACACGTATGCACGCGACACACGAGCGGTCGGTCACGATGACGCACACGTTACGAATTTCAACACTGAATAATGTTACTCAGAACAACTAATTATAAACAAGAACAAAAATTAGCGCAACAAAAAAAATCTTGTAATCTATCTTATAAAAAGATACGCTAAATAAGAGTTTGTTTAAAATAATTTTTAAAAAACAATCCAAACCAAAATGTAGTCATTGGTAATCAACAATCAATCTTAATTTTATTTTAAAATTATTTGCTATGAAGTAACTATAGAGATAATGGAGTGATTAATTTCTTATTTTTTTCTTTGTGAACATCGTATAGCTACCTCAAGGGTAAGCAAACTGCGGCCGAGAGCTCCCGGTTATTTATGTACGTACGCCTCTGTGGGCCGCCACCGGAGCCGCGCCCCCCCCGCCGCGCTCGGTAGCGACGGCGTCGGGACGCGCGGCGTCGGGAAACACCATCAATCATTCACTTCTTGCAGTCCTCCGGGCTGCATTCCCGTCAAGATCCCGGCGGGCGGTGCGCGGGGCGCCGGGCGCGGAGAAGAAGACTAATGGCCCCCCGTTCACCGCAAAAAACGCCGCGGGAACAGCGCTTTCCTTAGATTTATCGCAACCATGACGATGTGGAAGCTTCCCGTGGAAGAAGAAAAGCTCGGCGCCATCTTTTCCAATTTTTTTTTCATCCACCTCGTTTATGGATTCAAAATTTTTTGTAAAAATGTATGAACAATAAAAAAAAACAAAATTAAAACATTAAAATTAACACATAAATATAACATTGATAAGACAAAAAGTAAATGAAGTAAAGTGAAGTTAGCAGTAACAGTTTAAAGGGAAGTTAGATATTTTTGAGATATGCTGCAGTTTTATGAAGTTATATTCTGAGTTATTGTACTTTTGACGTCGAGTTTCTCAGTCTGAGAAAAAAAGGTAGTTTTGTTCTGAGAATGTGCATAACAGTTTTCAACACGAGATTCTGGACTTTGTGCTTGCACAACAAATGCTGGCATATCAATGTTTTCATAATTTAAGCATGATTCATTGAGTGCAGGAAGTTAGCCCCCTATTTTTTGATTTTTAAATTTTTCATTGTTGTTCTAGATTGTTCTAGAGTTGTTCTACATTTTTCCAAAGTGGCAACAATTTTCTCTGTCTCCCTACATCCATGCTTTGCAACAATATATTGTTCTTGGTCTTACAATACTCCGATAGATTTTGAGTTTCGATTGTCTGCCTACTTATTGCCCATAAGTGTTGTTTATTCTGGAACCCAAATATATGAAGATTTGTACTCGTTTAAATGAGTAATTTCCTGTGTGGTCTTGTGGACTCCATACATTCTTTTGAGTAAATTTTTCCATCAGTTCTCCTTTGGTACGACTTAGGATTACTATATCTTCTGTCAGGTTTTCGTGTTTATGAAATTAGGCATTTCAATTTCCCGCATGACAGCTTCTAAAACCAGATTAAATATTACGGGGGATAACGTCTCACCTTGTGTGACTGTGCAGATTATTTCAAACACTTCTGTTGGCTCTTCCTGAATTCTGACAGTTAAAAATATCACGGAACTTGTGATATATTTTTTGCTATTCCTTCTGCACCAGACACCTTATTTGGTTTGGGCTTCATTTCAGTTTCGCCACTGTTAAATAGTTGTGGTTGAACTTTTTTATTTCTCATTATCTTTACTTTTCAATAATGTTATTTCAGTTTTTTCTTACTTGACCTTCTGAACCGTTGTAGCTATCATTTTTTCAAGAAATTCTTGTTTCTTTTTTTGATAAGAGAGCTTTCATAACTTTTTTCGGCCATCTTCAGTGACCTTCCATCCATTCATTTCGCTCTATTTAGGTGTTTTCTGTTGACATTTTAATTGTGAAAGTCTGGCTATTGCTTCATCTACATTCCTTATAGCAATTTCCATTAGTGCGAAAATCAGATCGATATATGTAGGGGTATTGATGTGACTAAGCAATACTAGTTGGCTCTTTGCAATTCATTCTTCTAGATTTGTCTCCAGCCATAATCATCGTCGTGTTGAAATCTCTCGCGATATTAACAGGTTTCTTACTTTTCTTTTTCTGTTCTGTTGTCTGTTTCGAATTTATCCTAAAACTCTTCGACGTATCTATTCATGCCATTTTGTAAGAAACATGTGAAGGTGATTGTCTAGTGCTTTTAACTTCAGTAATATGTATCCGTGCTTTCTTTTCCAGTCTGTCGGTATTGTCTGTCTTCGTCACATTTTTTTACATATGTCAACCCAACCCAACCTAAAACAACATAACCCCACCCAACGAAATTCCATCCAACCCAACCCAACCCAACACAATATTTGTAAGTATTTTTATGTCAACAAATATGCAGAGCCCTGTAAAGTGATTCTGTTCCGGTTAGGAAAAACTGTTCAATTTTAGTTGATACCTAAAATTCTAAATTTTTTAAGTTGGGTTAATAATGCTGATTGATGGAGTAAATATCTTTATTCAATACGTCTTATGAGTCAATTCCAAACATTTTTTGTTTAAATAAATAATTCTCCATCACGCACAATTAATAAGTTATAAGCGAAAATGATCAAAAACGTCAAAATTTGGTTTTATTATTGGAGTGGGTTGGTACTACTCATCGATGCATGAAAATAACTGATTAGATATATCTTATGGGTTAATTCTAAACCTTTTTGGTACGAAAAGTTTCTTTACATCAGATATACTTAATGAGTTATAAAAGAAAATTGATGAAAACGTCAAAATTTCTATTTTACTTAAGTGGGGTTGGTAATACTGATTGATGGAGTAAATATCTTTATTCAATACGTCTTAAGAGTTAACTCTAAACATTTTTTGTTTAAAAAATAATTCTCCACCACGCACATTTAATAAGTTATAAGCGAAAATGATTAAAAACGTCAAAATTTGGTTTTATTCTTGGAGTGGGTTGGTACTACTCATCGGTGGATTAAAATATCTTATTAGATATGTTTTATGGGTTAATTCTAAATCTTCTTTGTACGAAAACTTTTTTTCAATCAGATATACTTAATGAGTTATTAAAGAAAATTGATGAAAACGTCAAAATTTCTATTTTACTTAAGTGGGGTTGGTAATGCTGATTGATGGAGTAAATATCTTTATTCAATACGTCTTATGAGTCAATTCCAAATATTTTTTGTTTAAAAAATAGTTCTCCAACACGCACAATTAATAAGTTATAAGCGAAAATGATCAAAAACGTCAAAAATGCCTCGTCTCCAGTACTCATTGTAGGTGTTTTAAAAATATCACGGAACTTGTGCTTGCGCAGCCTTTAACTATCTCATTTGTTATTTCGTCTTTACCAGGCGCCTTATTTGGTTTGGGGTTCATTTCAGTTTAGCTACTGTTAAATAGTTCTCGGTGATATTTTTTTCTGTCGAATTTACTTTCATTAATTTCAACGATAGAGCCCGGACTGCTAAGTAGTTGTGGTTGATATTCCTCATTTACATCACCTTTTCTTTCACCCTCGTTGTACTGGGAATTATTTCTTAAACTGATAGTCATTTTTCATTAATTATCTTTGTTTTTCAATAAGTAATGTTATTTCAGTTCATTCTTACTTGTTTTCTGAACCGTTGTAGCTGTCATAACTTCTTTCGGCCATCTTTAGTTACCTTCTATCTATTCATATTTGCTTCTATTTCTGTATATTGTGTTGACATTTTAATTGCGAAAGTCTGTCCATTGCTTCATCCACATTCCTTACAGCAATTTTCATTAGTTCAAAAATCAGATAATACATCTGTACCTTAGGGGTAAAGGGTCGTACGTAACTCCAGTTCTTGTCAATATCGAGTTAATTATTATAAAACTTATTATAATAGCATTATAAAATTTTAAACCTTGATTTCTAAAAAATTACAATAATGGAGATACAATCCTTCACCTCTAAGGTACAGATATGTACGTGGGTATTGATGCTACTAAAGCAATACTAGTTGGTTCTTTGCAATTCATTCTTCTAGATTTGTCTTCAACCATAATCATCGTTGTGGTGAAATCTCCTGCGATAATAACAAGCTTCTTAGTTTTCTTTTTCTGTTGTGTTGTCTGTTTCGAATTTATCTTAAAGCTCTTCGACTTATCTATGCCATTGTGTAAGAAACATGTGAAGGTGATTATCCACTGCTTTTAACTTCAGTGATATGTTTCAGTATTGTCTGTCTTCGTAAACAATTTTTCCATATGTCAACCCAACCCAACCTAACACAACATAACCCCACCCAACTCAATTCAACCCAACCCAACCCAACACAATATTTCTAAGTATTTTTTGCCAACAAATATGCAGAGTCCTGTAAAATGATGCTGTTCTGGTTAGGAAAAACTGTTCAATTTTAGGTATCAAATTTTAGAGCAACAGATTTGCTTTGAAAAAAAAAACGCTTGGACAACTTCAGGCCATAACAGCATGGGAAAATGAGGAAAACAATCTGCAACCCAATCTAACACATTATTTTTAAGTATTTTTAACGACAATCGTGTTGTGCCTTTCACCAGGAGCCGAAAGTTGGATGGATCCAAGGTGAAGAAATTTCTTTATCAAAGGAAGTCAAATATCTAGGAGTAATCCTAGACAAAACCCTGTCATGGAACGGACATTTGCAGGGAATTTTACACAAAGCTAGACTATCATTGTCGTCTTTGTGACAAAAATTAGGGTCTTACCCCTGAAAGACTGTACTGGCACTAGGTGACTGTGGTTAGATATATGATCACATACGGAGCAGCAGCCTGGTATAGGAAAGTTCGACAGACTTCAGTTATCAGTAAACTTTCACGTTTTATAAACAGTAAATATTTTGCCGAACGCAAAATAATTCTGTTCTGATTAGGAAAAACTGTTCAATTTTGTGTATCAAATTTTAGAGCAATATATTTGTTTTGAAAAAATCATTTGGACAATTTTAGACTATAATAACATGGCAAAATGGGGGCGTGTGATAGATAAACATGAAATTGCTCTGGGATTATCTCATAGAAGTGTAAGAAGAATCCTGCACCCATACAAAATTATGTTTGCCCCAGAATTAAGTAAGAGAGATTTTCAAAGTCGCTAAGCTGTATGCGGAGATACTCTTCAAAAGATTCCTCTGACGATGTTATATTTTCGTTTCCTCATCAACGACCACTTTTCAGTCTTCATGTGACAGTTTTGCTATTAGACTAACACTAACGAACAGTAATGATTACTTCAAATTGAACTGTCATATGATCGACACCTTCCTCCGATCTAGGTTCAACTAGACTGTTGGGGACCATGAAGAGAAAGAAGTCTAGTTTTAATAAGATGGAGCTAGGGCTCATCTTCGTTACAACATTTTGTCGCAATATTAAAAAAATTGTTTCCTGGACGTCTTTTCTCTTTGACGTTTGTAGACATTGATGGTGTTTTTTTATCTTTGATGACACACAAAAGCTCAAGCCATCCAGGAAGTGGTGGTATTCCACCAGAAATGACACGAAGAATTAATGTGACATAATTTTAAAATCCAAGTAAAGTATCTTAATTTGTAAGGAAGATTTTTAGCCGTACCTTTAACTATGATACATAACAAGATGAAATTACTACAATAATAGCCTTGTATTATTCACATTAAGCTTATTGGTCAATAAAGTAATTTAAATGAAATGAAAATAGTAAAGTCCTGATTGTGAGAAATAACATTGTTGACATTTTACCTATTGGTTAAGAGTGATCGTGAGTGTAAACGTTAATCGGGAGGAGCAAATCGTTTCTCGCGTAACAGGAAGTCGTAGTAACCCGTCGAGATTACCTTATAGCGAGGCTATTTGGAAAGTGCGGTCGCCGCAAGAAGCTCATTAATTCCAACGGTTGCGGCGTGTTGAAATTGTAATGCGGGCCATGTATCTATTATCGCGGATCGCTTATTAGGCACTGTTAAAACTGGAAGCCAAATTCCCAAGCGGACGAATAATTGTTATAATAAAGCTACCGCGATCTCTTTTCGATGGTGGCGGCGCGCGGCTTGTCGCCTCTCTCGGACTTAATAGAAACGAACCGATTATTATTATTTTCTTTTTTTTTTATCCACGGTAAACGTTTCCTCGTACGTTGCAATAGATCAAATTGCGATAAACCCCTCGCTATTAAGTCGATTAGCATCGTCTCGGCTGTGACTGCGCTTACTCAACTTACTTTGTTAACCGCCGGGCTTTCAATTGAATCGGTTTCAGTAATAAATGGTTGCTTGGTGGGAAATCGTTTTCATTTTAGATACGCCACTTGTCTTTAATTTTACTTTATTTGTTTTTGCAACTAAGTTGTTCGATTTATTTAATAACAATAGCTATTCGACCTTGAAGTTACCTTGTAGCATCGATAAGCTATGATGGTATGTATTAAGTTGATTCTAATAAGAAATAATAAATGAGTCTATTAATAGCAGGGCAGTAGCATAAAACATACTCATATAGTCGGCATTCAACATCATCGGCTAGGCCCAAAAAGTAGAGGTGTGTCTTTAATCGGCAGTGCCCATTAGAACTTTAATGCTGCTACGAGCAAATCCTAAAATATTGCCGATGTTAATAAACAACTTAGCGTTTCTCATTCTATGAGAACTGATCCATGATGCGAAGTCTCTCTTCAGCCTATAGTCCAACCGTATGTTTGGCCATCGTAAATGATATATATTCTATACCACCAGAAGTGAGAATCACTCACCGCGTACAAAACGTACGAAATAGCGCATTCATGATATGCCATTTCACTCTAACACGGCCTCCTGTGCTTGCTCATCTGCCGCTTCATTGCCAGCAACCCCAGAGTTACCTGGGACCCAGATCATAGAAACTCTGTTATAACAACTCAGTGTGTTTGATGTTCTTGTACAGTCATTAACCAGAGTTGACACCAAACTATTGGAAATAATAACGAATTTCATTTCGAACCAGTATTAACTTTACCAATGGCAAAATGAAAAAAAATTTTTACTATTCTGAAAACAAAGGGTAACAAAATAAAGAGCAACGAGCTTGTCTTGCAACATTAAATGCACCTAGTACTTAAGGCACATCAACGCCCTCAAGCCATGAATTATGTTTACCACATGATTTACTGCTGGCAATAATAGATGTGTGTGTTATTCAAAAATTCTTTTGGCTTTTATACTTTACAACAAAGTACATTAGAGCAAAACATTAGAGAAATTTATATTATGTTTAACATCAAAAGATGAACAAAATATGTTTGAAAATGATGAAGATGACTTAATAATTGCGGAGCCTCAACGGCAGGAAACGAATCATACACTGAAGGAAAGATTTTATTCTGCTCTAAACAAACAACAGCATTGATCCAAGCAATTGATATATTCATTAATGATAGCATTCCACCAACAAGTGTGGCATCGGAACGGTGCTTCTCTTCAGCAAGTTTATTAGACACAAACTTTAGATCTCATTTAGGAGATAAAACAATAGATAAATTGTTAATCCCGAAATCCCGGGATTATAAAAACTCTTCTTGATTGCAATCCCTATAGTGATCTGACGGCATTGAAGCACAATATCAGTGCTTATAATGTCTTTCACAACCCATTGGTAGGACACGTCGTCGTTTATACATAGTTTTGAGCATATTGCTAAAATCTGTAAATGGTAGTTCTAGCCATTTTCTCTACAGGGTGATTCTCAACCTATACGCATAAACTTGGGGATTTACTCCTCATGACGAATAATGACTAATGGGTGAAAAAATTTGTAGTAAAAGATTTTCTGTTTCATAGATATCCGTGATATTTACTTACAAATCAAGAATACATAGAACATTTTAAAATAACATCATAGGAAGTGTTCAAAG
This sequence comes from Onthophagus taurus, assembly GCF_000648695.1. Lineage (NCBI taxonomy): Eukaryota > Metazoa > Arthropoda > Insecta > Coleoptera > Scarabaeidae > Onthophagus > Onthophagus taurus. The sequence continues at coordinate 1,467 of NW_019281340.1, read as the reverse complement.
TTATTTTGAATATTTTCTCAATTGGGTTCCCCGAATCCATGATCTCCAACTAGCGCAGCCTAAACCAGGGTGTTGGCGGATTGTCTGTGCGGCAGCATGTACCTGACTTTGCAAAATTTACTCAATATTAACTTAAGTGGTGTACATTATGCTTTTTAAGATCACGATGGACAAGCCATTGGACCATCTCGACCTATCCATCCTCCAGGAAACACATGATCTAGATGTCGCCGATTATATCGGATATCTACGAAACTAAAAAACTTTTACTACAATTTTTTTTATCTGACATTATTTGTCATGAGGAATAAATCCTCAAGTTTATGCGTATAAGTTGAGAATCACCTTGTATATGACAAGTATAGGACAAGCAGAATATCCATTGCTAGAGTTTGCATTGTGCTTATTACACCAGAGATTGCCAATCCAGGTACTCGTTGAATTCGTGAAAGTTTACAGATAACTGAAGTCTGTCAGACTTTCCTATACCACAGTTACATAGAGTCAATACAGGGGTAAGACACCAATTTTTTTCTACAAAGACTACGACAAGTCCACAAGAATAATCTAGCTTTGTGTAAAATTAATTTTTTCGTAAATTTATTACTAGAATTATATAAAATTTGGTATATGCCTATTTTGGATACAAGATACGGGGTTGCAATTTTATGAAGTACCTTTGACGTGGAGTCTTCTAGTGTGACAAAAAAAGGTAGCTTTGTTCTAAGAATGTGCGCAGTTTTCATCACGAGGTTCTGGACTTTGTGCTTGTTTAGGTGCAGAGCAAATGGTAAAATATCAACATTTTTAGAATTTAAGCATGATTCATTACAGTTTAGATAAATGCCTTCAGTTTGTTATACTGATACCAAGAGATATCCTTTACTTCCAGTAAACCAGTAAAGAAAGGTCACAAATTGTTGCACAACAAACGAGAAAGGCTGAATGACCAAATTCTAATTTGCTTAAAAAGTTTTCAACTGAGAGTACCTGCATATCTCTAAATTGAAAGACTTGCGTAAAAAGCTATCGTCATCAACAAATTTTAACCCGCGTGATTGTGTCCTCCTTTTTTGGACATAACTCATGCCAATTGTTGTATATTTAGGCCACTTTTTTCATTATCTTTTTATGTCATCAGTTATGTCGTAATTGTTGCTGTCCATTTCTAATCCCCATTGTGTTTAATTCAATTATAAATAACCATTATAGATTTTGGCCTTTGCTAAATTAACACCCAGCTCCTTCATATTTCTAGAAATTCTTTTTGTACAGTATCCACCCTTGTCTTTTATTATATTTTCATCATTCCCTTCCATCACCACCACCAAATCATATACGTAGGCTACCAATGACATTATCTCGTCTAGCCCCTTACTCTCTCGGTCTCTAGTAAAATACATTATAGTCGTCTTGTTTTCTATCATCATCTTTCTTTTCCAGCACTATAGTCCTCTGTGGAGTTTC
>NW_019281339.1:0-27725 GCF_000648695.1 Onthophagus taurus | reverse complement strand
TATCGGATGTTGGGTGAGGTGAATTGGTCGGACCTGGATGGTATTAGAATGGTAGATGATGCATGCCGGCTTCTTTATAACAAGCTACACGATGTGTTTGATTTAGCAGTGCCTAAAACTGTGAGACATTCTACGAATCGTCGTTGGCCTGGTTGGTTCACGAAGGAGGTAAAGGATTGTATTCGCATGAAAGAGAATATGCGCGCAAGGCATAAGAGCTGCAGATGTCTATCGAAACACCTCATTACCGATGCATATAATGCGTACATGAACGATGTTGAGCGATCTTTGATTTCTGATCCCAGTAGCTTTTGGGCCTATGTTCGGTCACGGAAGGGCGGTACTCGCATTCCAGGCCTGATGACAAATGGAAACCTGGAGTTCAGTTCGGGTCGAAGTATTGTGGATGCTTTTGCTTATTATTTTGAGTCCGTTTATATTCAATCTGATCCTGTTTTTGTGGAGTCTGATTTCCCCGATCATAGTGTTTGTTTGTCAGTGGAGAGCTTCAGCTTGGAGGAGGTTGAGAATAAAAAAGAATACACTTACTGCTGGAGTCGATGGGATACCGACCTTTTTACTGAAGGACTGTGCTTCGATTCTGGCCGCCCCATTGCTTTCGATTTTCAATCTGGTCCTGTCTACTTCTACCTTTCCGTCGTTATGGAAAGAGTCATACGTCTGTCCAATTTTGAAGAAGGGCAACCCTGCTGAGATTGTGAATTACAGACCTATATCGCTGCTGTGTGGTTTCTCGAAGACTTTTGAAAGCGTTCTTTTCAAGTACATCTCATATCATTTAAGCAAGTACATAAGCCCAGTCCAACACGGATTTGTTTGTGGTCGATCCACTGTCACCAATCTGACATGCTTTGCCCAATTTGTTGCTGATGTAATCGACGCTAGAGGGCAGGTAGATGCTGTGTATCTCGACTTTCGGAAGGCGTTTGATCAGCTGGATCACTTTATATTATTAAAAAAGCTGAGTAAATTTGGATTAAGTGTCCCTCTGTTATCGTTAATGAAATCTTATTTGCTAGGTCGGCAGCAGTTTGTTAATTACTGCGGCTTCACTTCCAGAGGATTTTCTCCAACTTCAGGGGTTCCCTAGGGATCCAACCTCGGTCCATTGCTGTTCCTGGCTTTTATTAATGACGTAACCGAGATCTTGGATTGTGAGAAGCTGCTATTCGCTGATGATTTGAAGTTATTCTTATTTCTTATTGAAGCATTGGTGCCTTAGCAACCGTTTATCACTTAATATTTCTAAATGTTTTACCATGACATTTTCTAAAAAATTTAAACACAATTGACTGTGCATATTAATTGGCCAATCAACCGTTGATGTCCGAACGTAAGTGCTCTGACCTTGGGGTGCTGTTTGACAGTGGACTGACTTTTAACGAACACATTCTTAACTTAGTTGCTAATTGTTATAAAATTTACGGATTTATTGTTCGGAACTGTAAGGGTCTGTCCATCAGATGTTTATGTACGTTGTATTTTGCCGTATCCGTTCTATCAGTTTTACGCGAATGCGCTTGAATCTATACAAAAGACATTTTTAAAGTACCTATGCTTTCGACTGGATCGTGTTTACTCGCCTAGGGGTGCAGATTACGCGTTTCTACTTTCGCGGTTTGGTTTTCTTTCACTACAACAGCGCAGAATTGTTTACATAGTTAAATTTATTCATAAACTGTTGCATTATGATATTGATTGCGGCTGGTTGTTGGAAAGGTTATCTTTTCTTATACCACGTCTCAACGCACGCTGTCCCCTCACGTTGTATAATTGCCGTAGTAATAGTAACACTTTACGAAAATCTCCTGTCTCATTGATGTCCGATTACGGCAATCAGGTTTTGCCGCATTGCGATATGTTTTTTGATTCCTTGAACACGGTGGTTGCGGTAACTTTGGATCATTTCGGCATGCAGTAGATTGTTAGTAGTTATGATTACGATTAGTTTATTATGTTATATTAGTTTGTATTTTTGCTTATAGCTATATCTTTTTCATTTAGTTAATTTAAATATTGTGATGTTATAATTTTTTTTTCTGTAACTGGGTAGTACCTGTGGGAAATAAAGTCCTATTATTATTATTATTATAATCGGCGACATCTAGATCATGTGTTTCCTGGAGGATGGATAGGTTGAGATAGTCCAATGGCCTCGCCATCATGATCTTAAAAAGCATAAAGTACGCCACGTAAGTTAATACTGAGCAAATATTGCAAAATCAGGTACATGCTGCTGCACAGACAATCCGCCAACACCTTGGTTTAGGCTGCGCTAGTTGGAGATCATGAATTCGAGGAACCCAATTGATAGAAAATATGGGAAATAACTTGCTGTGATGTTATTTTAAAATGTTCTATGTATTTTTGATTTGTAAGTAAATATCACGGATATCTAGGAAACATTATTCGTCATGAAGAGTAAATCCCCAAGTTTATGCGTATAGGTTGAGAATCACCCTGTATAGCTTTTTTTCCACTCAGTCAACAAAGGCCAACAAATATTGTTTCGCGTCTCATAATTGTGCAGGTCAGCATGCCTGCAATATCTGTTTCTGTTGTTGTAAATGTATAAAAGACATTCCAAAATAAACACAGATGGTACTGTCAAAACTTTCAGCTATCTGAAGACGTGACGACAATCATCTCTATAGCTCAGCTTTGAAATGATCCTCAAAGCTCTGCGCTGTAGACCAAATATGTGGGAGCTAGCTGTGCTTCCCCCCCAAGCAATTATACAATAACTTATAATTGAGTGAATCAATGCGAGATGGGTGGTCCTGGCTACCTTAGCAGACACCGAAACAACCAATCTGCGCAATAAGAAAATGTTTCGGGCTATCTTTTTCCCTATCTCCGTCGTGTGAGCCACAAAATTCAAATCCAGAGAACTCAGCGTTAACCCCAGAAATTTAATGGAGGAAAATTCCTTTAGATGATGGTGTCTGAGACTGAGACATTTGCTGCCATCAGTAACCCGCTCGAAGAAGACAACACTTCCTCATACTCATCACCACTTCCCAGCAGCGTTGCGTCATCCGCATATAACAAACATTTCACATCCCCGCCCAAATACCTTGGAAAATCATTAAAAAAAGAGAATAACCAAAATTGATTCCTCAGGGCGCCCCTTGTAATAGGAAAACGCTCAGAGTGGCAGTCTCCGCATCGGTATAGTGATAAAACAAACTAACTTTGTTACTCCACAAACTGATCCTGCATATAATCAGACCATACATAATAGGTTTTCTTGACCACATTAGACTTCACGCATTTTTTGAAGTGTCCTCGTTCCATAGTTTTCATTTCTTCTGGCAGCTTGTTGAAAAGTTTAACTCCCCAGAAATCAGCATATCTTTTAGTTGCTTCTATTCTATGAAACGGTAATCACAGTTCATCTTTGCCTCTTGTGTGTGAAAGTTTGCATTCGCATTAAATTTATTTCTATTGTCATAAACATACATCAAGGTAGCCAAAATGTATGCACTTGGTACGGTAAGTATACATTCTGTTTTAAATACATCTTTGCAGCTGTCAGTAGTTTTAATATTGCATAAAGCACTCACCGCCTTCTTCTGCAAACCAAAAATTCTTCCTAAGCCAGGTGAATGACCCCAAACAACTATGCCATATGTTGCAACAGCATGCAAATTTGCAAAATAGACTAATTTGGCCACTTCATGAGATGCAATTTTGCTGAAACATCTAATTGTAAAAATTGCTGATGTTAATTGTTTATTTATGATATCAGTATGTGGATTTCATGTTCACTTGGGATCAAGAGATAAACCCAAGAACATCACCGCGGGTAAGTTTGACGGTAATTTCATATTAATGACAATTGATTCTGTTTTATTTTCATTTACCTTCAGCTAACCGTGCACGATATGACAATCTGGCCTTAACTTACATTTCTAACTTCTTACTTTTGATTGATTCCACAAAATGCGTATAATCTCTAACACTTGCTTTTTCTGTAAAAGAAGACAGAATCTTTGCAAGGTGTTTCACCAGCTGATACGTTGGAGAAGAAAGCTCAAAACTTCTGCTACATTCAGTCACAACAACAATCAGATCCCATGTATTACCCAAAATTACCCTCCTAGTTTTCCTGCAAAGCAGAATACGGACCTAGCATAGTAGATGCGTCCACTTTCCATGATAAACCCATGACAAAAACCCGGAAAATCAAACCGTGAAACATATTATAGCCCAGGGGCAGCCTATGATGGACCTGAAGATTTCCTGTTGGCGATTCCAGAACCGTGACTGTTATTGTAATTGTAATTGTAATGGTATAATAGCCTATTCTTTTATTTTATTGTTATTCTATTTTGTCTTATATTTTATATTCTGATTGTGATTTCCATTTTCGATGTGTCTTGATGGCATACGCTAAATAAATAACGTTGGAGAATTTATGGCATTGACATGTAGCATGACATCCGGTATGAGGCGTTTGATCGGATGATGACTGTTTTAATTGGTAAATCCAACGACTTGAACTTCTTAATTTGTTTGTCCCGGCTACATTAGATTCACTTCATTTTTGTCCCAGTCCTCTCTAGTTACAGCATTGTAAAGTGCGAGGTGGAGTCGTAGTAACCTCACACTTATTTGCTGCAGATCGTCGATGGTTTTGTGAATTCTTTCCCGTATCTGTCCTAATCAAAATTCTATGGGCCGCAGCAGAGTCGATATGGTGCTTTACCTTGAGGAAGGATGGCATTGCGCATGATGGTATTGGATATGAAGTGCTGGTGTGATGAAGGCTTTGGAGAGAATTAGTTGCTCCGGCTACTTGACCTGTGTGTGGACGATTTTTTGAGGGATAGGAATATGAAGGGTTTTTATTTGGTTGGAAGCAGGAGGGCATGTGAGATTTGTGAGAGGTAAGATATCCGGGATGATGAGAAGAATTGCAGTGATCGCAGGCAGGGTTTGAGGGGCGAGTGGAATGAAAAGAATAATTGTAGAAAACGTTACCGTTGCCTACACCATTATATGGAGCCAAAGTCTGAAGTGAGAGATCAAGAGATAACAGAATTGTGAAAGGATTACAGATCGTGTGAAAATGTGTTATGTGAACGTAGAATAGGCAGTCTGTACACGGAGCTATTGAAAAGGAATTAAACTGATTGGCAACTTCGGTCACTAACCAGTTACTGACTCAACAAGTGTCGTTTTATCAACTTCAGAAGACAGTTCCATCAATGATAAAAGCATCATGACATATTATATTAGAAGGAAAAGAATCAACTGAAGAATTTTCTGGATCCTCCAATACCTTAAGAGGAATTTTCACCACCGTTTCTTTGTTGCTGCAAAGAAAGTTATTTGGAACTGGTGAGATTAGTCTCAGAAACAGAATGCTAATATGAGGGAGTCTGTGGAAGTTGCGAAAGGGCTATTAATCACACTCACGTAAGAAAAGAAACTTTATAGTAGTATTTATTCAAAAATTCATAAATGTAACATAATCTGACAGAAACAAATCATTAGCTTTGACGTTAGTTGCAAAGTTGTTGAGTAGTACTGTGCGGCTGGTGAAAAATTGACATCAGCAATCTCTTGCGAGGTATAGTTCCTATATCCATCAACGGTGGGTGGAGGAATCTCTTCAGGCCTTTGTAGTAATCTTGAACATGAAGAATGCGTCATTGATGGGAATAAGGAGGGTGGAAGATCTGACAGCATACTTAGAAGGAACATTTTCAACGCTTCTGCTTTTGGATCTTTAGCAATGTTCTGCTCCTTGGTCGACGTTGTGGCCTTTTTCTTTTCAAATATAGTAGAAATGCCCACAGCATCGTTGTTCTTCTTTGTTATACGAGGTGCAATTACCTCGGACTGTTGTCCCCTATGCATTGATGAAGTTGAGTTGGCTGATGACGATGGCTGTGCTATTAGGGGGGGAAGGTGAAGGAGCTTCTTCTTTTTCCTGCACTTAATGCAGATTTCTGAAGGCTTCTCCAGTATCTTGATGTAAGGATCTGCAAATTGCAGTACGTCTGAAAGGAGTAGACACAATTAAAATTAAAATAAAGAACGTATCTGTCAATTTTACCCACGCAGTCTCTGTTTCACGTTTTTTTGAGTACCCAGGAAGCTTTTTCCTTTTCCGCCTCGAACAAAAGGTTGAGTTGTTGGTCATTCATCCTGCTGGATCAGTTGGAACTGAAAACAACTAGACGAACCCACATGCGAGTCGACTAATGACTGGTTATAAACTGATTTCTGTGTGATTACATAGGAAGTGACTCAAAGTAAACTAGAGTAGAAGCAGGAACATGTATTTGAATGAGTTAGATATGTTGTTTGAAACTGTGAGGAAGATTGGCAGGATACTGGAATTCGTTTGAAAGAATAGGGAGGATAAAGGGATTAAGAGAGTGGATAAGGTGGCTATGTCAGATGTCTTGGAAGGGGAGGTAAGAAGTGTATGTCTACAATAACAAGCAAGTTATGTATATGAAGGAGGTTGTAAGAGGTGTGAGGGATGGATGAGTGAAGTGGCCATGTCCAGCAAGGGTATTCAGTTAATGTCAGGGCATGATCCTGTTAGTGTGTTATCTTATGAGGTTGATGTTAACAAGTTCGAATGAAGTGTGTGTGTATGGAGTAGGCGAAAACAGTATATTCTCTTCCAAGTAGGTAAGGAGGAAGAGGGAGAGAAGGAAAGGGTGGGCAATAAAGCAATAATTCCGAAATGTAGCCTTTAATTTGGCTATTCATTTTGTTGTGTTTTTCTTCAGACGCCTTGCAATCCTCTCCGTTACACCTGAAACATAAGGGAGGCAAATAAAACCGATTGGTGCAGTTTTTAGCTTATCGTTAGTTGGTTGTTCCTCCGGTAGGGTATTGGATGTTTTTAGGTTATACTTATGTTAAAACGTCATTTCATTTCTAACGCAACCTGTATTACCGACCGGAATTATGTCAATTAAATTTAACACTTTCCTTTTTTTAATTTTTTAATAAATATGCCTATTTTGATTAATTATTTCAACATTTATCCCAAAATTTATTATAAACATTGCTTGAATAAAAAATAAATATTTGACTGTTAAGTTAATTTTTAAACGAGCCAATCAGAAAGAGCGCCGTAACAAGACGCCATCTTGGTGAAGAAGCCGTTAACTACCAATTGTGGTGTTGTCTTCGTTGGTTATTTTCGACATCTTAATAGGTAATAAATTTGTTCTTGTTGCTTTAAACGCTTTATAAATGGGTTTTCTTTAGAATCATGTCAAGTGTACATATTTCCATTGCTGTAAGAGCAGTGGATCCTGATACGGATCCCGATGACAATGAACCTGAAAGTGCTTGGTTGGTACAAGATAACGCAATTCATCTCATAGACAACACTGCAATTCCAAACAATGATTACCCCATGCACTTTGATCGCGTTTTCGATCGGAATGTTTCAAATGAAGTAGTTTACAACGATATAGTTGCACCGCTTATTTCTGACGTCACAAGAGGTTATAATGGGTCTCTTATGGTCTGTGGGCCTTCGTTTATTAGCAAACAATTCACGATGGAGGACATGTTTACGGACGCCGGACTGATCCCTAGAGCGATCGAGCAAATCTTCAAAATAGCCAGCAAAGAAAAAAAACGAGGAAACTTCATAATTCGATGCTCAAACATCATGCTTTATAAAGATAAAGTTTACGATTTGTTGAGATTTTCTGCAAAGGAGGTCAACATCGTCACCGTTGAGCATGGAAAAGTTACAATTGGGGCCAAAGAAGCTGTCGTTTCAACCAAAAATCAAGCTACGGATGTATTTCAACTTGGTTTGGTGAATAGAGATTTATACCAAGAAAATGGAACAATGGATGCCACCGTTTGTGATATGATATTTCGAATTGTAATGTTTAAAAAATTTTATAATAATTTGTTATTATTGGTTTTTTTTTTATTAGATAGTTGAACACACAGAAAAAGGCAAAGATAACAAACTCATCGTGCATTCAGGTTGCTTGAATATGGTTACTTTAGGAGGATCTGATGCTGGACCTAATCAACCAGGTACTTCTACATCTAATTCTGACGCACAGTAAGTCTTTTCAATTTGTTAAAATTTAGCAAAACAATTTATTGTTGTTACATATATGTTGATAATTACTTGTGTGAGCTCACCAAAGCAAGTTGTACGAAAACCAAACTTCAGAACATGTTAAAATAACATCATAGCAAGTGTTCGAAGTTATTTCCCACATTTTGTACATACAATTGGGCTAAACATACAAGCGTGGCCTTAATCATGGTGTTGGCAGATTGTCTCGGCAATAGCATGTACCGATTTCGCAATTCTTGCTCATTATACATTTCGGTGGTGTACATGATTGAGGTCGGGCGATAGGGGTGGGCAGGCGATTCAATCACCTCGACCTATCCATAGTCACCAGTTAATCAATTATCCAGAATGTAAGGGCCAATAAGTAGCCCATTCACAATTCCAGCCCATACATTCACAGAAAATCTTTGTTGAAAATGTGTTCGGTGAGTAATATGAGGATTCTGTACGGCCAATAATGCGTGTTGTGGACAATGTGAAAACAGTTACGTGTGAAAATCGCAAAATTGATTTACCTTTGATATAAGCATGTTGGTGCAAGTGTAAAGGAAACGCTTTAAGTACATTCTCTCTAATGTAATGTTCACATAGTCTTTCAAGCGTCTTTAAAAGAAATGATGGGAGACTAATTGGTCGAAAGGCTTTAGGATCCGTTGGGACCTTTTTTCCATTCTTTGGTATAAAGGTTACTGTAACCTTCCTCCAGCTTTAAAAACTCTCATCAAGTGTATTTTCATATCCTCTAAGACTCCATTGAAGAAGAGCAGGAAATATACCGTCGGGTCCTGGTGTTTTGAAGGGCTCAAAACTGCCGACGACCAACTCTACCAACTCATTCCATACAACCTGGTTAGCTATCTGCCAGTCCTGGCTGCTAGGAGAGTTGTTAAATTCCACTTGGTGTAGGAAGCATTGAAAAATCTTGCAAAGAACCTGGAAAATGAACATCCATTAGTAAATACAACGATTCTTCTGGATCCTTGGCAAAACTGCCATCAGAGTTTTTTAGAATGTCATAACTGTGTTTTTGGCCGCGAGATAGTATTTTGTTTAGGCGTGAGCCCTCAGCAACGCTCTCCACCTCTTCACAAAAACCTCTCCAGGCTTGTCGTTTCTTTTGTCGTACTAAACGTTTGAATTCTGACTGGTGTGTTTTGAACAAGGTCCAGTCAGATTCAGTCTAGTTTGTTTTGCTTTATTAAAAGCTTTTCTGCAAGTGACCCTCAGTGAATGTAGATCAGGAGTCCACCAAGGTGTGGTCCTTCCTCTCTCCTCCACAATTCTATCAGGACATGCACTGTGGAAAGCCTGAGTTAGTGTGTCACCCACGAGGTTTGAGTAATTCTTGCAATTGCTCATTTAGACAGCTTGTAAAAATGCTCAAGTCAGTCCGCTTTGGATCCCGGGCCCATCTATAGTCAGACATCTTTTAAGATACGTTCGCCGATGCCAAGTCAAATCAATAATCGTCTGACACCTAGCATTGACGAACGTAGGTTCACAGCCTTGCTTGATTATTTCCAAGTCATTACTCGTAATAAATTCAAGCAAGGTCTTACCTCTAAAGTTTCCTTCGTCACATCCCCAGGCAACAGAATGAGCGATGGAGTCGCATCCTACAATGAGTAGCCATTTATTTACCTTACTGGCGTTGACTAATGTTGTCAAGGCCGCAGTAGGAGCCATCTCTTCTATAGGCAGGTAGATAGATGCTAGAGTCAGCGTCGTTTTCTTCTTCGCTAGGAAGCATTGAATCCTGACTACAACGGAGTCCCGATTTGATTCTTCCGGCAGGAGATACGCGGAGATATGTTTAGGAACGTAGATTGCAGCTCTCGGAAACCAGAAACATTCGAGTTGATAGTCCATGGCTCTTGAATCAGAGCAATGGTGTTTTGCATCATGTCATAATACTGCAGTTGCAGCCCTGTCACGGTGCAAGTTGCATTGTATTACCTTTAATGTCGCAGGGTCCTCTCTAAACTCCTCTCTAGACATCTGGATTTGGGGAGCAGGTGGGAGTCATCAACATTGAGTCGGACAGATAAAAAATTTAACCTGTGCCAGGTTTCGCCCTTTCTGAGCCGGTGGTTTCACCAACCCGCTCAATGGTCATGGACGCAGAAACTGCCTCCAATCTAACCAAGGGAGAAACTGAGCTGGACTGCTCAGCCCCGATCATCTCGGTCTTGTTCGGTTCATCTTCCTCATTGATGAATATGTGTGAAAGTGAATATGGTACTAAGCAGAAAATTCAAGAACCATCTCCTTGATCCAGGTTTCACTAAGTGCTACGTTATCGAAATCCGAGGAAGCAACGAGTGTTCTGATAATATATACTATACTCTTTCCGTTGGGAGGTACCTAGTTTTTCTTCACTATAATAATAATAATAATAAACAAATTTTATTGCCATAAAAGAACAAAGGAAAATTGTACATTATTATAATTATCCTATATTAGCGGTAGTGTAATAAAAGAAAAAAAAAGCAAAGATGATTATAACAATGACAGTGACAGTGGAAAACAAATCATAAATTCAATTCTGACAAACGGAACGATTTATCGCCAAAGACGATATCTTCCAATCGACCCAGTCTAAACTATATTATAATGATACCACCAGATATACAGAATAGTAAGTAATTAACGCGGCCTTGTAAATACATAATCATCATCACGCATAATTTAAACCAAAAGCGAAAAAGAAAAAAAAAACAAACAAGAAAAAGGAGGGAAGAAAAGTGTAAGAAATGCACAGAGTAACAAAGCAGAAAAGAAAGAAGGTGAATAAGGAACATAGGAAAGAAAGTAGAAAAGGAAGTAAATTATTATAAGATCGCAATTTGACGGGAGAAGAAGAAATGTGTAAGACAAGTCTTGAAAGATGACAGGGTTGGAGCGTTTCTAATATCCATGGGGAGACCATTCCAGAGGGATACTATACACTATACGAGGACATCCGTTGGTGTATTGTATTTTTAGATCTTTTTCGCTATTATCAAGTCGACGTTTTAATTCAAGGAGTATATTAAACTTCTGAGAGTAACTCTCGATATCTACTCTCAACTCTGTGTGCACTTGAGACTGTTTTAGCTCTTCGAGAGCTTCTATAAAACTTCCGAGAGCTTTCTCTCAGACAGTTCTCTCAGGACCGTGTCCACTAGTGAAATGTGTCCGTGCTATGGAAAGTAAAATTTATTTTCTTTCAGTGCTTGGTGTTTATAAACATGGATGTAAACAAAATTGCAAGTGCAATAGTGTTGTACAAAATTTAAAAAAAAAACAAACTGAAAAAATAAAAAGAAGCTGTTGGGTGAAATCATGGATTTGGCGTAGATTAGAGCTGGGTGTCAACAAATATCAACATTTGTTGTCAAATTGTTAGTTATTTGGCATATTGGAGACATGCAGTCTCGCCTCATCTCATCCCACCAACGCATCCTCTTAAAGTTTTCTAATTTTTAACATTCCACACTTTTTAACGTCGCCATTTTTCATTTTTTATCTTCATTTTGTGTATCCATCAGATAGCAAAATACTTTATTCTTATCCGATTTCCAGTCTACACCTATTATAGCTTCATTGACTTTGTCGCTGATGATGGGGTAACCCGAAACTAGAACGATTTTAATAAATAAATGCAATTTTTATAAATAAATGCAAGTTAGAAGTTTTTACATGGTTTTTATTTTTTATAAGTTTATTGTCGTACACGTGATAGCTTAATAGTGGCTTGGCAGTATTTTGGAAAATTATTAGAAAATATAAACTTAAACTCCTCAATTGCTGAAAGAGACTAGATATTGCTGGCAGAAGACTAAGTACTACTAATGAAAGACTAGATGTTGCAAATGAAGCAGATTCTTCTTACAGAAGACTGCACACTACTACCAGAAGACGAAATTGTTGGTAGAAGACTAGATATTGCTGGCAGAAGACTAAGTATTGCTAGTGAAAAACTAGATATTGCAAATGAAGCACATCCTTCTTACAGAAGACTACACACTACTACTAAAAATCAAATACTTTTAGCAGAAGACTTAATTTTACTGTCAGAACACCAAATTATGTTGTCAGGAGTTACTCTTCTGTCCAATACTTGTTAAAATTGCATCCTTCGCTTGCCGATTTCTATGTTCATTAGATTTAAGTTTATTGCTACCAAATCAGCAATACATTCCATAAACAATTAAATTTTAACCATACTACAATTACATATATCACATTACAATACAATACATTTTATTTCCTATCCTACCCCTCCCCATCTCCTCCCCGCATCTCCCTACGCTGCCTAGTCGCCACCACCTCCCTCATCCATTCTCTTCCCTCTGCCCCCTCCCCCAGCACCTGCCCCCAGCCGATCACCTCCTCTCTTAGCTCGTCACACTCCCTCAGTAGGTGCTCCAACGACTCCCACTCCCCCCCACATAGCCTACAACCCCTCTCATCATCTCTCATCCAATACCTATTCGCTCTCTCCTCATTGCCGCATCTGAATCTTGCCACCATCCTCTTCCCCTCCTCATCCCCCTCCACCGACAGGTACTTCGGCAATCCCTCCGTTATTATTTCCTCGTACTTAGGGTTGTACCTGCTCTCCCTTATCTGCCCCCTTCTTTCTTGCCTCTGTACATCTCTATCCCTGCTCTCCAGCTCTTTCCACATCTCAATCCCTTCCCTCCTTCTATCATCTACCGCTTTCACTGAGTACCCCACCCTTCTGAAATATTCCTCCCTTCCTCGTTGCCCGTAACCCCCTTTCCCTGCCTTAATCTCTTTCCAGCACTCCCCCAAAATTTTACATTGAGACCTCCCTTCAACCCTCTCCTCAAAACGTACCGCCCTTTTACCCGCCTCCACTCTTAACTTATCAACCTTCACCTCTTCTCTGACTATGTACTCCGGCGTCTCTTTTGCCAACCCCAAAACCCATCTCCAATACCTAGCCTGTACGNACTGATCGGTCTAAAATCCCTTAGGGCAGAAGGGGAAGATACTTTAGGTAATGCAATTACTTCAGCCATTTTCCAGGCATCCGGAAAAACTGATTGATGAACAGCAGCGTTTATTACGTGAGTAATATAAGGAATGAGAAAAGGGGTACACAAGTCAATCATCCAGATTGAGATACCATCAGAACCCACCGCTGCAGTTTTAATGTTATTAATTATTATAGATACTTCATGTTCATCAACAGGCATAAAAGCTTGCATTATCTGCACTCTAGGGTTTACATTATTTTGATAAAATATGGGTAATTCGGGATCAGTCTGGATATAAAGTGAAGAATCACCGTGAACAAAATAATTATTTAAGTAAAATCGTTTGGAAGAAAAATGTTAGGCACTTTGTTATCGATTTTTTTATTTATATTTAGAAGTTTAATCTTTCTCCATTAAATTAAACACCATTAAAGTGTTGCCATCACACATACCGCCTACAGAATAAAACTGAATAGGAATCTTGCCCCATGCGGACTCTTACCCGTCGTTACTCTATGCCTCGGCCGCAAGCGACCTCGGCAACTAACTTTTTGACTCAACTATGATATAAAGTTCATTGCCTCAGTATACAATAGCTATTTGTGTGGTTATAAATAGTCTTAAATGGTATGCCTCGGCCGCAAGCGACCTCGGCAACTAACTTTTTGACTCAACTATGATATAAACTTCATTGCCTCAGTATACAATAGCTACTTGTGTGGTTATAAATAGTCTCAAATGGTATGCCTCGGCCGCAAGCGACCTCGGCAACTAATTTTTTGACTCAACTATGATATAAAGTTCATTGCCTCGGCATACATTAGCTATTTGTGTAGTTATAAATGCTATGCCTCAAACCTTATTACTTATTAACAAAGACTATTTAGTCATGCAAAAGATTAAATATTGTTAATGGAAGATTAATTAATTTTTTTTTTGTAAGATATGAATCGATATTTTCAACACTATTTGGAAGAACATTAACAATGCTTCTTAGTAATTCAATTGGTGGTAATGCAAAAGCAGTATTTATCCTTAATTTCGTGAAGAGTTCTGTAGGAGCCACTGATTACACTTTAAGGTAATTACCACAAGATTGTTTAAGATAAATTAAGTTAAACATTTTTTATTTGTACTGATAGGTTTGCTCAGAAAGCTAAGAATATCAATAATACACCTGTAATTAATAACTTAGAGAGTACCCCAACCCTTTTGAGTCAAGTTTTAGCGCAACTCCAAACATTGGAGAAGAATCTTAAAGAACTCGAAGCTGATCGTGCACTAATCGTAAGTTTATTCAATTATTTTTAATTTGATTTAATTGTTGATTTTGTAGATTGGATTCCAAGAAGCACGCGATGCCGTTGAAGTATACAAAGATAGGATTAAATTGCTTAAGAAATTATTTACTAAACCCATTTTCCTTGAAGACAATGAGCCTTATTATACCTTTTCACGTTTATTGGGCATGAGCCCCCGCGATTTTTCATTTTTGGAACTGAAAGTATTAAATGTTGTGCTCTCTAATAATACATATAGGCAACAAAATGTTGGGGCGAAAGAAAAGTTACCCTTTGAAATGGTTTTGTTCAACTTAGCCGCTGAAATTGGAAATCAATACATTTCTTCACTTCCTGAACATCCACCTGAAACGCTTAGTGCTATCGATTATATTCTGTCTACTGAGTAAGAAGTTTAAGTTAAATTTAAAATTAACAAATTAATAATTTTTTTTAGCAACATGAATTTGAATGATAGTATTTCCGACGATGATGGTGTTGAAGAAGTAGTTAATATTCCAATTGATGTTCAAACAGCCGATGTACATAAAGAACCTCAATCAATGGAACCAGTGGCAAAACGTGAAAAGTTAGATGATCAACCTTTAAATTTAAGTACCGGTCAAAAATCTGAAACTAGTAAAAGCAGTAATAAAAAAGAAGCTTCTACGGAAATGATGGATATCGAAGAAATAAGGTATAAACACTTATTCTTGTTAATTTTTACTAATAAACTTAAAAAAATTATTTTTAATTAAACAGTGTGGATAATAAGGAACCTTCTGAAAAGGATGTAATCAATGTTGGTAAGTTTTGTCTTAAAAAGTTCTCGCAATTTCAATAATTCATTAATTTTAGCTTGCACATCATGTGAAGCATTGACCGAGAAAATTCAAATCCTGAGTCAGATTTACTTGGAATTGAAGAATAAATATTGTAAACTGCAGAAAAGTCATGTAAGATTTATTCTAATGTAATTAATTTTTTATGAATAAATTTGTTTTTAGGCAACTTTGCGAATGCAAATAGGGACGAATCAAGAAAGTGAAACTGACGAATATGAGCTCGATTAATATTTAAAGTTATCTTAATTTCTATTGAGTTATTTAATTTATTTTTGTGTTTTATAGTTTGTGAGTTAATATTTTCTTAATAACTGGTTATGTTTTTGTTCCGAATTATTTTTTGAATTAAAAATTAATATTTAAAAATTTTTTTTTTTCCAAATTCCAATCCTAATTAATTTTCAATTTTTATCCCCTTTTTTCGGATGGTTCCTGGCAAGAAAAATCATAGGCGCTAAAAACTAAAGAGTTTGGACCTAGAGAACCATGAGTAGAGCAATGTGTCAAATTCTGCACAAGCTTTTAAAAGAAAACGATGTTGACCTGGTCGTAATTCAGGAAACTCGCACAGAAAACAAAGTTCAATTGAGCACAAGAAGAAAAATCCCAAGCTGCTACCTATGAGAGTCTATCTCATAGGTAGAGTTCGAGACTCCACTTTTACCAAGAACAACATCCACGATATCATAACAGCTAACATTTACAAATCACCGGACCTGTTTTGATCAAAATCGGCAGTAGCATCCCAGTTATAAGATCGTTTCCACGTCCCAGATGAAACTAACTGCCCTGCTTTCTTTAGTCATGATGACAAATGCAATAATGACTACAGCAAAGGTAGCAATTCCTGGAGAGAACCGCAGAGAGCATGTTTCTGGGTGGTCTGAAGAGAACGAAAGATTGTACGGAGAATTTGTTGAAGATGGAAGGCAGAAAATTGCAAATGAACTGCTCCACAGTGTTGTGAGTGTATAATTTTTACTTAATGTTATTCTCTTCTCTTTATTTTAAAGCCAATCATTTTCTTTTCTATTAATGTAACCAAAATTGTGTAACATGATTCTTTTCCTTAGTTAGCAATATTGCTTATATTAGCTTTCTTTCTTTTATTCCTTGTCTCTATTTCGCCAATTACGAATTTAGGTAGTTTTAAGTTAGTTGTAAGCAAGTTGTTAATGTAATAAGAAGTAAGTACGTCAATAAACTGTGGAGCGTTAGTTCTGTCCATACTTTCAAAAAATCCTCGTCAGCATCCCTAAATTTACGTTGAGTANAATAATAGAGTTAGAAAAAAAATTTATTGAGGAAAAACAAATACGAAATGTAAGCGACAATAACTACTTGTGGCACACATATGAAAACAAGTAAGCCGTCATGAAGAACCTCAAAGATAAACGCTGCAAAATGTTAGATGTGATTCCCAAACTTAAGTATAAAACTAAACAGCCACTGAACATGTTTATGTTAGTATTAACATGTTATCATGGCGATGCTGATATGATTTCCGGTCTTTACTCTAATGTTATACCACAAGTAAGCGAATGATTTCAGATTTCTTTGACAGATGAGGAAGAAATATGGAAGACCTTGAACGATATTCAAAGCAATGCTGTTGGTGCCGATGGGATCAGTCTTAGAATATTACGTTTGTGCTGTCCTGTGATCTTACCCTTTCTGTGTCATATCATTAATTGGTGTATTGAATTTTCGGTATTTCCTGAGCAGTGGAAGCTTGCTGTGGTTACGCCGGTTGCGAAATCCAACAAGCTGAATGATTTAAGACCCATAAGCATTTTACCAAATTTATCTAAGATTTTTGAAAAGATCGTTGCTGTTCGCGTGAGGTCATTTTTGCAGTCAGGTTTTAGTTGCACTACTGCGTTATTGGATGTTGTGGGTGACATCATTCGGGCACGTGATGAAAGGTATGCTGCTGCTCTCGTATTGTCGGACTTTTCTAAAGCCTTCGACACATTGCTTTGTTGCACCATGTTGGCTTCTCTGATACTGCTGTGGATCTGTTTAGATCTTACCTGCTAGGTCGCGCACAAGTAGGCAGGTTTAACAATTTAGAATCTGAAAAACTTCAAATTATGTCAGGTGTTCCTCAGGGTTCAGTTTTGGGTCCGATTCTGTATTTAATTTACACTTACCGTCTTTGCACAGTTTTGCAACATTGTTCAGTGTATATGTATGCTGATGATACCCAACTATTACATAGTTTTCAGATTAATTCTATTAATTCTGCACAAGAACAGTTAAATTCGGATTTGGCAGCGCTTATCGGAGAAGCTAATAAACTTTTTTTGCAAATAAACCCAAAAATCAGTTGTCCAATCAATCAATTGGACATGATTTTAGTGTCGTCATTGATGGAAATAAGCTTAATGTTGTTAAGGAAGGACGTAACTTGGGCATTATCTTGGATAGCAATTTGAGGTTTAGAAGGCATGTCAGTTTGTTCTTGGTCGATGAAAAGCAATAGTACCCTACTTGGGTGCATTGACTCGACTCTTTTTGACAACTTTTGAAGTTACGTTTGTTTTTTTTATTTCCTTTTATTTTGTGAGTTGTAATCTCTGTATGAGTTGTCAATAAAATATTATTATTATTATTATTATTCAGCAATGAGGAAAATATCAGCAAAATACACGAAATTACTGATATACTTAATTTTAAGGTGGTAATAGCACCACAAAAAAAACAAAATTGGTACTACAATGTAAAAAATGTCAATTATATGGAACCTAGATGCGTTAGATACAAAACACTTAACAGCCAAGTGTGATAAACCAAAGGACGCAAAACCAAAATACATACATTGTGGAGGAGAAGATCCGGAAAACTACAGAAGATGGCATAACATCCTCACAAATATGAATTTCAAGAATAATAAACGAGTACTTAAATGGATTGACGAACGACAAATCTACGGATTATTTACTATGGAAAGCGACCAAAAGTCTAAAGAGCCTAACCACCCAAAATCCACCAATTAGAAATAAAGATGGAAGCTGGGCTAGAAATAATGAGCAAAAAGCAAATAGATTTGCAGAACACCTAGCAAACACATTTAAAACCAATGCAGAGAAGAGCAGTTAGAACTGATAATACAAAATCAGGACAGTGTGGAAATAACCTTCACTACTCCAAAGTAACCCTAAGTAACCCTAACCCTAAGAAAGCTCCTGGTTTTGACCTAATTACAGGCAAAATTTTAAAACATTTACCAAGGAAAACCATAGTCAAACTGAGACATATTATCAATGCAGCCTTCAGACTCAAGTATGATCCCTAAGCCGGGGAAATCATCGCTATTACCAGTGATATTAAAATTATTTGAAAAAATACTATTAAAAAGACTAAATTAGCATACACCAGATACATAAGATAACTGACATCATAGAACCGCGCTTAATAGGATACAGAGACTCGCGTGTCTTTTTGTTACAGGTGTGCTGCGATCTACTCCCACCGCGGCCATGGAAGTCATGCTTAACCTGCCACCACTTAATCTACATATTCAGGAGGTGGCGCTGGTAACCATGAAAAGACTACAATCGGTAGGAATCATGAAGGATGAGGACACTGGCGGCAGTTCGAAGCTCTGGAGGGGAGCTGTACTGGACTCACCCTCACTTGAGTGCAAGACGGACTGCTTGCCAGCAAAATACGTTTTCTCAAGAAATTACCTCACTTACATCAGTCCCACAGTAGTAGATGCGAATAAGACCTTAACAATCTACACTGATGGCTCAAAAAGACGGAACGGGGCGGGAGCGAGCGTCTTTTCCCATCATCCTCGAATACGCCTCACTGATCGCTATCAAACTTGCTGCTGACTATATTGTTGACTCGAACGAACGCGGTAAGTGTTATACTATTTATACAGACAGTAGGCAATCTGTTTTAGCGTTAAGCAGCGTTAAGATATCGTCTGCACTAATAATGGACTGCCATCTAGCACTGGAAGAAGCCACGAAACACAATCGTGTCACTATCCAGTGGATCAAGGGGCACTCCGGCTCTACGGGTAACAAACATGCGGATAGACTAGCAAAGCGTGCTGCCAGCAGAGTTCCCTGTGCACCCGAGCCAATAATTACCCCTTCCTTAGCTACTCATATCAACATGATTAAGCACATTACCCACAAAAAATTCTTGGAAAAAACGCCCTTCGATTAGCCACAGGTCTCCTCACGGGACACTGTAAGGTAAACAAGCACCTTCACAATATGAAGCTTGCAAATTCTCCTCTCTGTCGAGCCTGTGAACAGGACGACGAGACCGCTAGACACATCTTGTGTGATTGCCCCTCTCTAGCAGACCTCAGAATGAGGACCCTCGGAGAGGCATGGCCGACCACAGATGATATCAGGAACTTACCTCTGAGTAATATCCTGGCCTTCGGTAATTCCCTAGGCTGGTTGATGTGAAAAGAGGTTATGTTGGGAGTATGCACAAGGGGTCCAATGGGGCCTAAGTGCGGTGTGCGGGAACGCATGCACTCCCGTTTCCTTCCTATCTGTTATGTTAGGAAATAAAGACATTTATTATTATTATGATTATGTTTGAAATGGATTCAAAACATGAGTTCACTTTTGTTCATATCTGATCAAAACGAAGCAGAATGACTTTTACCAACTAAATTGANCGTCTCGCGGTCTGCCTACTAGAGCACAGTCTGATACGTTACTCATATTTCCCATTCATCGCACCGAGAGATATCATGGATCTTTCACGGTGCAGGCTATAAAGCTTTGGAATAGTTTACCCATGGAAATACGCAACACTCGTAGTTTTCTGACATTTAAGGTCTGCTTAAGGGATTATCTATTATCATTACAATTATCGGAATCTAACTATTGATATCGCCTGCTTCTCTCCTCTTTTTCTTTCTCTACCTCTCTATCAACTGTACTCGTTGTGTTGTTTTTCCTCTTTGCTCTTTTTCTTCTTTTTGCTTAAATGTTGAATTATTTATATAGCCATATTGATTTTTTTTTACATACGTTGCTGGTTGGGTCTTTTGGAAAACATCGCCTTTGGCGATAAACTGACCTTTTGTCAACATGCATTACTTATTCATTTATGTATACATATATATTATTTTTCTCTTATATTAACTATGTGGCAATAAATTTATTATTATTATTAAGATGGCATAACATCCTCACAAATATGAATTTCAAGAATAATAAACTGGTACCTAAATGAATTGACGAACGACAAATCTACGGATTACTTACTATGGAAAGCGACCAAAAGACTAAAGAGACTAATCACCCAAAATCCACCAATTGGAAATAAAGATGGAAGCTGGGCTAGAAATAATGAGTAAAAAGCAAATAGATTTGCAGAACACCTAGCAAACACATTTAAAACAAACGCAGAGAAGAGCAGTTAGAACTGATAATACAAAATCAGGACAGTGTGGAAATAACCTTCACTACTCCAAAGTAACCCTAAATAACCCTAACCCTAAGAAAGCTCCTGGTTTTGACCTAATTACAGGCGAAATTTTAAAATATTTACCAAGGAAAGCTATAGTCAAACTGAGACATACTATCAATGCAGCCTTCAGACTCAAGTATGATCCCTAAACCGGGGAAACCATCGCTATTACCAGTGATATCAAAATTATTTGAGAAATTACTATTAAAAAGACTAAATCAGCAAAATTTGATACCATCACATCAGTTTGGATTCAGATAGGGACACTCCACCATAGACCAAATACATAGGATAACTGACATCATAGAAAAATCGATAGAGGGAAGGAAAGTTTGTTCTTCTGTTTTCTTGGATGTGGCTCAGGCATTTGATAAAGTTTGGCAAGAGGGACTGAAATACAAACTGAATAAACTCTTGCCCAAACACAACTGCTAGACTCGTATATATCAGAATGAGCCTTTAGAATAAAGCAAAAAGATGCTTATTCAGATTTAAAAGAAATTAATGCAGCGATATCCCTAAATTTGAAAACGATACTGTTGCTACTTTTGCTGATGACACGGCCATAGGCACCAATCATGAAGAAGCAGCAAATAGATTACAGACATCAATTAATAAAATTAATGGCTGGATCAAAAAATTGAGAATTACCTTAAATAAGAATAAATCGGTACATGTTAATTTTACAAACAAAAGGCAGCAATATGTATCAATTAGAGTAGATGATATACAGATACCATATGTGAACACAGCAAAATATCTGGGATTAACCTTAGATGCAAAACTTCGCTGGAAGGCTCATATCAAAAAGAAAAGGGAAGTGCTCGGAATCAGATATAAGAAAATGTATTGGCTGTTGGGGAGGAAATCCACTCTGTCAACATATAATAAATTACTTATGTATAAACAGATCCTAAAACCGATATGGACACTGTCCGTCAAACGATCAACAAATTTGCCAGGAGCCATGAACAGCGACTCTTAGACCACGTGAATATTGAGGCCATCCAGCTCCTCGACAACACAAACCAGATGAGAAGACTTAAGAGAACGAAACCTTTTGAGCTAGTTGTTTCAGTGCTAAGTGTAAAAGCAGAGCAAAGTGTTAAAGGTATGTTTAATGCTGGTGTTTATTTGTATTAGTACATTCTAAGGAAGGGTTTTATAATAAAAAAAAAAACACTTGCACAGAATTAAAGTTAAAAAAGACGTCAAGACTAATAATGAAATAGAGTATTCCAACCCCTTCTCCTGTGAAGAAATCACGGAAGCCCTGAATGAGATGAAAATGAGAAAAGCCCAGGGTTTGATAACATTCTAGCTGAAACACAATGGCAGATTTACCAGGTAATGGTTTGCAAAGTTCTTCTCGGACATCCTTCAGACGGGAAATGTTCCCCATCAACTCAAAAAACGCAACTACACAAACCAAGTACTTGCACTGACTAACTATGTGGAAACAAGCTAATTAATTAATGCAAGCTATCTAATGCAGAAGGATCACTGATTTTATCAATGCCATGCTATTTAAAAGATGCTTTCAAGTCATCATGAGCCTAGTACCCAAATGAAACTGTACGATAGCCTTCCACAAGGATCGGTGCTAACCCTCACATCAAACCACATCAAAAAAATTGAGATACGCAGATGACTACTGAGCAAATTCTAGCAAATGTAGCCCAATGGCGCCAAAACGGCACCAACTTAAAATATACCTTGAAGACAGACTTCTCAACCACAATAAACACCCAAAATATCTAGGTGTCAGAATCTTCTGTCCGTTCTAAGTTTGCATTTTCAAGTGACATTTTTTAACGTTTCATTAACCGATCGAAAATGGCCGTGTTTGTTTAAAGCTGTGCTGGAAAATGATGTTGACCAAACAGAAATTTATTATCTATATTATGTCCGTACTAACCTCATTTTTTCAAGTGACATTTTTTTATCAGTGTAAATACCATCTACAAGAAATATCATTTTGCACTCTGACAGAATGTTGACGATAACGAAGACTCAACATTTGATGACGACAACTTAATGTTCTTGTTCAATAAATTTGCCATACCTAGCCAACAATAAAATACTCTCCGCATACAACTATTTTTGAAATTTTTACTCCATAATGGTGTTTCAGGTCAGTTTGATTCGTGTAGTGTCCCACCAAGTATAACAGTAGTATGATAAGTCTCACAAACTACCAATAGCCATTATGCTAAAGTTTCTTTCTTGAATCCGCACCTTTCCAGAAAAATACAGATCAGGAATTCAAAAGAATTCCACAGAGCTTCAGATGATGAAGTGTAATTTCATTTTTTAACGCGGCAGTGAAGTTGAACCTTTGGACCAAGTGAAAGACAACAGAACAATAATGGTATCTAGACCTTTAAGTTTATTGGCACTTTGTACAGATTCCTAACATCTTTCCATTTTTTTGATTATCTTTTCAGATTCTGTATCTTCTGCTTTGTTGCCAATCTAAAGATATAGTAGGAATTAACCTGTTGTTAGTAGAGGTGACGCCACAGAGGGGGAAAAAATCTTACAATTAGATATATCTAGTGATTATAATTTATTGAGTAAATTTATGATTTATGCCAATAAGTCGGTGAAATGAAGTAGTTGTTTAAGGTCTGCAATTAGTTTGTGGTGAATTATCCCGACTTTTACTTTTCTACGATTGGGTTAGCTTACTTAGATGTTGGGCTATTAGATTAAATTGAACTGGAGATTGATCTTCTGGCTAAGATACTTTAGAATTGAAAAGGTTTGTTTTGGGATTATGTTCTCTTTGAAGTTAGGCTTTCTTTGTCTTGCTATTGAGTTGGCTTGATGTTAACAATAGACTTCTGAAGCGTGGAAAGACGCTATTAACATTAGGAGAAACATGATAAAGCTGGAAAGGGAACAAAAAGCCGTATTAATCGGGATAACAAGCTCGTACAGAACCGTCTTTACAGAAGTACTCGAGATCATGGCAGATACAGCGCCTATGGACATCACAATCAAATACAGAAGTAGTCCCATAGATGATGACATCATAGAGAAAGGACTGGCAAAGACGAAGAGAATCAGAAAATGGGGGAAATACTAATTATCATATCAGCCAGTTTATCTCTAGACATGGTTGCTTCAGAGCGTACCTGTATCATCCCATAAGAGCGGAGAGCTATAGCTGTATACCTGAATGAAGAGAGAAGGGCTAAGAAGAATACAGGGGCGTAACTCACAGAAGAGGACAAAGAAAGTAGGAAAGTTTTCTTTTCAGGGTTGGTTTACTTTGTGGTTGGATTGATTTGCTTTGGAGTTGGGTTGGTTTGCTCTGGGATTTAGTTTAGCCTTGTAAACCTCTGAGGGCGTAAAGAGTGGAACGACCCATGTCATGATATCGTCTTGATTGGAAGCTATGACGTTGTATGACTTCCCATTCAATTTTTAGACATAATGTGGTGGTCTTAAAACATAAAATTTGCGAGGATCTTCAGCAGTTCCTTTATCTCTACCCTCCTCTTTCATGCATTTATCTCTTTCCCAATTTTAATCATTTATATACAAATTATATTGTTCTAATTTTATGATCTACATATTCAATGCAGTATTAACAAAAACATTTAAATAAAAAAAAACGAATCTATGCTTAGTCTAAATTAGAGGGTGAATTTTCATCAAATAAATGATTCTTCAACATTTGCCCATCTGGAAATCCAAAATTTTCTTCCACGACCTGTATCAAAAATCAAAACTACTTCATGCAAACACTTTGGGAAAGCACCTTCCTACCTCAGTGTACTCTAAAAGTTGGTTATTCGCCTCATCTTCTTTTTCGTTGAACACTGTAGAACACAAATTGTTCATCACAGTCCTGAAGAGTATATTTAAACAACTGGATTGGACCCAAACATTGATGGCAAATGCCTAATTTGCCAAAACTTTAAACTTTTCCAATATGAACTCGAGACCCATCCACAAACTCACCACCTCTTTTAGAGAATATGATACCCTGAGTCTTATCATGATTTATTCTCAAGCCATGATTGCTTATTTCCGTGCACAGAATTTTCAGCTCGCCAGTAACAATGCGACACATAGAAGGAATTTCATCGGGTTTAAAGCTGTAATACAATTGCGTATCATCCGCATACAGATGATAAGAACAATACTCAAGTTTGGAAAATAGATTGCAAGTGTAAATAGTGAAAAGGACGGGCCCAAAATGGAACCTTCAGGAATACCAGAAGAGCAGATCACAGGATCTGATAAAACAGAATTCAGCTTAACCGATTGAACCCTATTTGATAGATAGCTATCGAATAGCTTAACCGCATGAACATCCAATCCAAAAAACTTTAAAATGCAAAACAGGAGACTATGATCAAGGATGTCAAAGGTCTTAGTGAAATCAAGTAAAATTAATACTGTGGATTTACCCTGGTCCAGAGATCTGAGTACATCATCAGTCAAATCCAGGAGTGCAGTGGCACAACTGACAAAATGCAATGTGTTTCCAGATGCTTATCATAAATCTTTCCAAGATCTTTGAAAGAACCGGCAGAATTGTAATAGGCCTCAGATCCTTACAACAAGTGATAGGAAAAACTTTGGAAATGGGAACAAAAAACCATACTTTCAACAATCCGGAAACACTGAATGAATCAAACAAAAATTGAAAAGATGGACAAGCACGTGAAGAATACGGGGACAACACAGTCGAATCATATCAAGGCTGATTCCATCAGATCCAACTCCTGTAGACCTTAGGTTCAATAAAATCTGCTGGATACACTCAGTAGAGACCTCACTAAATGCAAACATGGACGAAGCAGGACGCATCCTATTATTGTTATAAAAAGCAAGATGATCAATATCAGGAGTAACCAAGGAGTCATTTAGACTATTACTAAAGAATGTATTGATAACATTCGGATCTGACAAATGAGAAGGCAACGAAATAGATTTTAACACGTTAAATTTTCTTAGGTTTTTCCACAAACACTTAGAGTCACTGACGATTAAATTTTTTTCAAAGAATATCTTTTTTTCCCTTTGAATAGCACCCGTGACGTAATTACGTAAACTCTTATAATATTGAAAACTCTGCTGACTCCTAATCCTTTTATACTTAGCAAATGCCTCATTCCTTAGTTTAATCATTTGCCTGACATTCCGAGTAATCCATGGCAAAGCACGTTTTCTGATTATCTTAGTAATCACAGGCGCATGAAAATTAAATAAGGATAACATAGTATCAATAAAGCAATTCAGTTTGTCAACAATTGTATTAAGATCAAGGACAGCCTCCCAATTCATCAATTGCAGATTCTCATTAAAGGCACGAACGTCAAAACCACGGAGATCACGAAAGCTAATAACTCTAGACTCATTGATATCGCTAACTCACAAAAAACTAACAGGTGATTCTAGAACCCAACATCGACAGTGTCACAAACACGAAGTGTTTCAGAAAAGTTGGTGATACGAGTTGGCTGGTTAACAATCTGCCTTAAACTAAAACCATGAGGTTAATATTAAACTCACCCAAAATTATTACTCTATCCATTGCAACATAAATGTCTGACAATGACTCCTCAAACGAACGAAGAAACAAATTAATATCAAAAGAAGGAGGCCAGAGACAACTCCAACTCAAAATTTAAGCCATTGAGCCGAACCTCAACCCAAAGCTGTTCCACTCCAGGAACATGCATATGCCTTCGAGAAGTACCTTTTACAGAGTTGCGAATGACTAACACTGGAAATGTGGAATCAAGAAAAAGCACTCGGCGAGCAACTGTAACTACGGAAGAAAAAGAAATTGCGGTATTAGCTAGCTAAATCGACGACTTGTTTTGGGAATAAACCATACGAATTGTATATTCCTGGCGTGCAACCTTCTTGGAATGGTGACCAGACGTCGAAATAAATTTTGGGAAAGATGAACGTATCAGCAAATTTATGGGGAAACGTAGATAACGAGAAAGTCGTTAAAAATAAAATAGACGTTAGAAACGTAAAGGTTTGATGGCTCCCACAGTTTGGGATTTACGTAATGATTTTTGGGATTAGCTAGTGGCGGATGTTATCTTCTGGCCCCGTGGTCAAAAATTGTTCCCTTCCCCAAATTCCCTCATTGGCTCAAAAAATTATTGTAAAACATCCGCCCCGTATTTTGGATTGGCCCAGGTGTCGGGGACATCCAGGCGATAGGAACACCTCAAGAAGGTTTTTGCACCCCTCCAACACCCGAGGTTACTTAAGAGCTTGTACTTTGTACCAGGGAATCACAATCACAAAACAATCTAAGACATTTTTGAGTGTCGTGTCGGAAATTGTGTTTCCACTGAGGATTTGGTGCGAGAGTGGTGTTGGAACCTTCCTTGCTAAATTCCGAGAAGCCACCAAAAAGGATCCAGGGTTGCGATCCATCGGCGTACCACCAAATCGGAATACAAGTCCTGAATAAGTCTGTTTGCCAGATTCCGTTATCACCTATCTGTCAACGAGTATTAGCTGTCGAGGTGAGATTCAGGAATATCTCTTTTTAAGTAACGTCGGGTCATAAATAAACGTAGGTAGATTTTAAGGTTCATTTTGCTCATTGTCAATTATTTCTTGTTATTTTGTTAATATAGTTTAAGTGTGGTTAGAACGCTTGTCTTTTGATTTTCCCCTTTTCCTGAGAGAGCCTTAGTGCAAGAACCCACGGTTCTGAAATAGTGACCGCGCGCTTGTCATTTAGTTTTGATTGATTTGCTGAGATTAATTAGGTGTCCTTCAGACTAGGAGTTAGGAAGCTGTTTCTGGTGGCAGCGGTATTACCAAAGGTCGAGACCGTTCAGAGGCGGCCTCACCACACACCCATATGGAGGTGATTTTGAAAATCGATTAATATTTTGTCAATGGGCACAAGAACAAATGCGGTTCGACGTCAATTTCTTTGGTAATGTGAGTAGGTATAAAATGCCGCTACTTCTGACGTCACGCCCCCCCTCCACCAATCAGCGTGGCGCTCGTGGCGCGAAATTCAAACTGCGGAAGTGGGCGTGTGAGGTGGGGG